>JXSR01S001052.1:23135-35290 GCA_000969725.1 Ophiothrix spiculata | reverse complement strand
TCGGCTACGGAGCAGACGACTACAAGTACAATGGTCCTGGGCCATTTCATATAACTTTTCTGGGCTCAGTATGTACTCTGTTTCATTCAAAAAGTTTTGGATGTATTGAAGAAAAGGGTTTCGTTTTCTCCTTTTTTTCATGTGTTGGGATGCATAGTGCATATACTCTTGCATGGTTTAGCTGCAGGCATCTGGAGCCCATGGACCAAGAATCTGAGCTAATTTTCTACACCATATATGGAAGCATTGTCCACTCTGTCGATCCTCTTGATGCCAAGATTAATTCTATAGCAACATGTACCATATAGTATCTAATTGTCCTTTGATTTGGTCAAGACCCATGACTCGCCTCCATACAACAGGACAGGTACACATGTTGTGTTGAAGGGCGTATAAGGAATATGATTAGGATTACACTCTAACATCAATGGTTACTATTATGAAATCAGCGGGATTTTTATAAGGTTATTGCAGGAATTGCAGATTGGACACAAAGTCTTATATCCAATCTGGGTGTCAAATTGCTGTGGGATGTTGGGTGTATTATAGGTTATTTAGCATGCACACGGAATTTTCTATTGGTATTCAAATGACATGATGATAATGACATGTTACACATTATGCTAAAAAGCACACTGAACCGATGAATTTCATCAAAAGTCAATAGACACTGCATAAAACCAAAACCAGCAATGACAGGACTGTTAGAAACGAGGAGTTTAGAAATCCATTGCCATGAATTCACCCTTCAATTATTTGTTATTTCAGTGGGCTATTCAAGAAAATTTTTGCCCCAACCTCATCCCCTTAGAGACGATGCTGGATTTCAAAACTTTTTACCACTTTTGAAAATTGAAATGTCCAGGTATCTTGACAGTTCCATACTTCTAAATTATTACGCTTCATGAAATTCCATTTTTATCAAAGTCAGTTTCCATAACCTGTATGGGAGGAGGGCAAACATTTTTTTTTGGAATGGCCCAATACTCACCTGCAATGAACCACAGTAGGAGTGTCATTCCCGTGTTGCTGTCTTTTCATCATATTCATGAAGCTGAGTAACGGAGATGGGTCTGTTGGTACCCCCATATCGGGCCATGTCGTAAAATGGAATTGATAGACTTCACGGATCGGGCAGTTGATGACAGTCAGCTGATGAATAAGCAAATGAACCCAGTTAGGCACGGTTCCCAATTCATGACGAAAGCTTATGAGTCATACGAAAGGGCTTGACGCAATTGTCTTGCATCATGATGCAGAAAAATATTGAGTCATGATTCAAAGATAAATGTATAATAGTGTATTGAATAATGCAGAAAAATTGCGCCAGTGCCTCTATCATTATAAAGACCACTTAAAAGAAAGTAGTTATGCGTTTCGCATAATATTTTTGCGTCATGACTAAAAATACATTTCGTCATGGCTCTTGCGTCAAGGTTACTTTGTTCCCAATAAATGCCATCATGATAGAATAAGTAAGCTTATCATTATAATGAAAATTTAAGCCATTGGTAAAACAAATTGCAAAAGTAATGATATCTACAGGATAATATCCGACAAACTTATACAATAACATATTAAAAATCTAGAAAAAATCTACTTGGTGGTACAGCGAATAATTTGCATAAAGCAAAATGGCTTCCAAAACGGGGGTAAAATTTCAAAATTGGTTAAATCATGTTAAAAACCATTCTATTGGGTTCCACTCATCTCAAAGAATCAGAAAAAGAATACTTTTACCTATCCATAGTATGGTTAATAATGAGCTATATCCAAAAAACATTTAAGGTCATATCAGGGGTTACGGTCTATGGGAGACAAACATTTCATAATCATCGGATTTTTTCTAAATTGTCTCAATTTTTTTCTCTTACACACGAAGTAATTTTTAGCAATGGTTCAGATGTACTGTTGCTATGGTTACAGATTAAAGTAAACTTTGAGTTACAAGTTTCAATGCAATGGTAAGTATGGACTTAATTTTTGCCTGATACCATAGCAACAACTGGTCAAAGCACTTTAAACTATTAATTCATGTAGTCTATGATGTAGACACTTTTGCAAAGGGAACATTTTAAAGAAAATCTGACAATGTTGATTTTTTTTGTCTCCTATAGGACCTATTGCGTGACCCATGATATGACCTTTCACATAATTGGATATAACTCATTAACCAAACTTTGGAGGTAGGTAAAAGTATACGTTTTCTTTTTCTTCATGGGGAGAGGAACACATTGAAATGGTTTTTAACATGATTTCACCATTTTTGAAAATTCACCTCCTGTTTTGGCAGCCATTTTGTTTTATGTAAATTAATCGCTGTTCTACCAAGTAGATATATGTTTATATTTTGTTGTTTATAATATTGGATTTCTTCGATATAACTACATAGCTTTACAAATTTGTTTCGTAAGGCCCATGGGCCTCATTCATCAGAAGCACATAGCAATATTCAAGCTCCCTTTATGGTTGAGCACTTTCCCTTTGAATGATTTCACATATGGATTTACAATTATTATTTTGTTGTTTATATATGTCTGATAAGTCTGATATTATTCTGTAAATGTCGTTACCTTTTGCAATTTGTTTGACCGATTTTTTAATTTTTACTAGCCTAAAGTCCTGATTTCCTTTTATTATTAATTTCAACTATCCTTAAATATATTATTTTGTTTGTTTGCTTGTTCACTTTTGAGTTCATACTTGTCTATATGCTATAAATCTTAAAGCACAAACCAACTAGCCAATTAACGCATAATCATACGCGTAGTGAGCAAGTCTGTATATTTCAGTGATTTTGAATGTCAGTTATAATTTTAATATGTTTTTGTTTGCAGGTTGATTGGGACTGAAATAAAATGAGTCAAACTACCACCTATAATGCAGAATGGATTGTACAAATTGTATACATGTATATAGTTGCTTATTAATACCTCTGGACAATGTAGTGGTATGTACATGATATAAAGATTCACTGTGGGTTTATATATATAGTAACAGAGCCGAATTTCGTGATTTGAACTTAACGGTATAAATTGTTTAATAGAATGATGGACATGGTATGTCCTCTGTTTCGCACGATCTTTTTTCGAAAAGAACGGTGGCTAAGGTTAGGTTTTAATTCTGAGAGGTTCCATACAGAGGACAATAGTTTCTAACTAGAAACAAAGTTTTCTGTGAGTGCATTTATCAAACAAATGTTATTTGAAAATATTAACACGTACATCTGATAACGTAAATACCCGCACAATGTAGTCATTATACACGTCCATTTGTTTTAAGACCACTGCTATTTTACCATACCGCACAGTCGCATCAGGCCAATACTTGAAACACTTATTCTTTGGGAAAGAAAAAAAAAGATTAAGAATGATAAAAACATAACAAAATTTAGTATATTTCAACAGCTTAATTTTGTGGAATAAAACTCATTGACCTTATTCAAAACTTTTCTGCTACGCAAAGCATTACTAAATACAATATTACAAAATTCATTATGAAACTCAACTTGGATAAAAATAGACTAATAACGCCACCGTCACGTAATTAAAATATTTTTCATGCATTAATCTAATTTTTGCTTGAACACGTCTTATCTTTTGTAGATAATATCCAAAATCACGATTACGTCAAAATATAGCACAATGTCCTGATTTCTATGACACAATCTTATAACCAAATGCAACGCATAAATTAATGTTTGATAATCAAAAATGAATGAATGAACAAACGAACGAACCTAATGAATGAATGAATGAATGAATGAATGAATGAAAAGAGGTCCAAATGTTGTTTTCATATTGAAGAAACTTAGTTGAGATATGAAAGTAATGAAACAATACTGTGTTGGTCTATAAGTATTTTTAGTGAAAAAGAAAAAGATAAAAAATGATATCAAAGTCCACTTACTTTTCCTGATTCCACAATGTTAGTCAACATGACAATCGTACTTAACTTTGAAAGCCATATCATTCTCCAGAAATCACTTGCTGTTTCTTCTTTCGGCCCTGATACAGAAATATTAAATCATACAACAAATTCAGGTTTTAAATATATGTAACCCGTGATATCGAAAAGTACCGTAATGTAGGCATACTAAATTACGACATACGGGCCATTGAAGCTGAGCATTGTCAAAAATCACGTGTCCAAGGTCGATTTTCTCATTTTATCAGAAACGTTACCTTTGAATTGTATTAAACGTGCGGATTTTGAAGTCCGAAACGGGGTTGGGAATAATATACCCTACTCTTTACGACACCGACCAAAAGCAAGGTGTCATTTTAAAGCTTAAAATAAAATCTTTCAGATGACACCAAGCTCGATTTTCATTTTGGGACCCTTATGATATGATGGGTCACATATGACGTCTCTTAGCATTATAGCTCTATCTAATGCATCAAAAAGTACCATAACTGGTGCATTCAGGATAATTAATTGCGCATCGCGCGCGACGTCTAGTCTTCATGCTCATGGCATTATATACTAACTATATGGTATGACACGTAACATGGGTAACCGTGGAACTCTGAACACATTCCGATAAAATTTTCACAGTGGATAGCCTTCAGAAGATATATTCCTTGCCAATGGTTACCAGTGGTTCATACTCGAGGGATTTGCATGTATCATGACGTATGACATTTCTAGGTGCTATTCAGGGTTTTCGAACGTGGTCCAATTTATTCTAGAGCTGGATGAGTTTTGAGCATTTCCAAGATGATGTACTTTTGCAAATTTGTCTGTTTCCAGGTTTCTGATAGCGACAAGAAATTGTTATTTACCATTGCATATTTCTTACCTTGGGTTGCGATGTATTCCTCTGGACAGTTGAAGCCCTAGATGGAGAGAAGCAGACATAACAGCTGTATTTATTACTCCAGGTATTCAGAGTCTTTAAGGTGTTTTGTCAGAAAATGAAGGTCATTACGCCTATGATTAAGACTTTATTAAAGTCGAAATATCAGGCTCCTTTACCATACTTTATTTAAAACACAGGCTTTTTTGTGGATAAGCAGTTTCTAACAGCATTAACTTTTATTTTTTATTTTTAAAAAGATGTTAATTGTTATGTAAGGAAACTAAAAAATATGTATTTCTTGTAAAGGAAATTTCATGACACGAAATGTCTTTATTATTTCTGTACGTCAAGAAAAGGAGCTGCATATAAACCATTATGATCTTATTTTATTAATGATAAATAGTCCACTCCCCAGTTAAACACTGAATTCATGTAAATTCGTTTTAATTTAATAATGCTTAACCAAGGGGTTGAGCGACAAGTTTTGTGTCATTCTAAATGGCTATAACGTTACCCATTGCGTTCATAGTTGAACAACATCAGGAATGTTAAGGTTAATGAGAATTGCACTAACCCTGACCCAACTAGAGCTAAATAAGGCTCACTATTATAACTCCCTAAATTGCGTCTAGCGCCTAAAAAGTCATGAAAACAAGCTTTTTTTCTTCTCATGGAATATTTGGACTAGAAAACGGAATAACTGTCAGTTCAGGGTTAGTGGATGTGCCACTGAAATAGGTTAGTTTTTCACAAAAAATTCCTAAACATGTGTCCAATTTTAGCACTAAAATCCCTAAAATTGTCACAGAAAATTTTGAAAAATCAGCCTATTTTTGGAGCAATTTTATTAGGTGCATTTTTTTTCTTCAAAAATTAACCTTAGAGATAGTCTCCGGTCCGAGCCGCACACCCCCGTTCAGACCAAAATGGAGTCCCCCCCCCCTGGGAATCTAACTTACATCTATATAGCTAGCGTTAATATAGTCTGACCAAGGATCGCTTTCTATTGCATTCAAGACTACCCTGGCATGGTCATCTGCAAGAAAATACACATTCAGAATGTTTTCGTTTAGTCATATACTTGATAATATAAATTGATGCAAACAGCACCAAATGATCACTGGATGATATAAAAGAAATAATATTTAATTTAACCCCAAAATTGAATTGTTTTAGTATCGAATGTTTGCAGAAAGGTCATGATTCATGCGCAATAATGCCATCAAATATGTCATAATAAACACTGCTAATCCTGAATTACCAATATGAGAGCTGAAAATTTGGGAAAAATGAGAGATGCTAAATTGATATCAAACTGTTGGTTACCATTTTGACATAGATTTTCCCGGCTAAATGACAAACAGGCTCAAAGCCCGACAACCTCTATATTGTTATCAAAAGTAATTAAGCATAAGCTTGCACTTTTGAAAATCATAATTGTAGCCATTTGAGCAGAGTCATTTCAATTTTTTCGAAAAACAAAAACACAACTTACATGGTGATATATTTTTGTATCTGTTCTTATGAATATTTTCTGGTCTCTTGGCTATGTCGTAAGTAAAGAGAATTCCTTCTGGTAGTTTCTGAAAATGTTGTAAATCATCAGATCATTAAGTTACTGAATATTGCTTTGCCTAAACATAGAAAAGTACAATTTTAGCATAAGTATAGAGCAAAGATTTGGGATTCTGATTACACATACATCTTGCTGGTCCGATATTTTGCAAAACCGTGCAACATTAAGTTACTCATAAATGTAACTAACTGACCGTCCGTCTTCTAGGAGATGTGGGGTTGAGACTATCTCCCTGGCGCACGAAATCAAAACTAGTCTGAACTAAGCCACCTATACTAAATCTTTCTATCATTTGTACCATCATTTTGATTTATGAAATTGAAAATACACTAATACACTATATGTGGGATAGGGCAAACTGTTAAAGTTCGATGTTAAGGTTTGGTTAACACCGTCACGTATGGCATATAAATAATAAATAATGATATTTAGAACTGTTATCATGCAATGTTCAAATGTTGTATACTTTTCAAGCTGCTGCAAAAGAGTTCAATGGCTGGCCGTTCCTTATGACGTCATTAATATGCAACGAAAGTCCGACTGCACGGACTTTCGTATGATTTAATTAAACTGATCCTGTATAAACTTTACTATGATAAAAAAGCAATTTAATGGGTTTTAATTTGGTGTCGTTAATTTGTTTAATTATTTTTCATTTGTAAGAAAATCACATGTTCTTAGTTAGGTAAGTACTCTCCACTATTTTAAAGTTTTAAATTGCTTCAAAACGGAAATGGCCACTCCCACATGTACAAATCTCTTCACCGTTACTACTGTTGCAATCAAATCTCTCATTCTTTGTTATTGACCCATCAAACTAAGGAGTTTTAATAACTAACCCTCACCAAGTTACAAAGTTGCTACCTTACAAGCATAAATGTTAGTGAGACAATGGCTATTTCAAACTGTCACATGGAGACTTCAAAGACCTCGACACGATGGATGTTCATTATCTCAGCACTTACATGATATTCGTCCTGAAAACTGGTCCCTTTTCCAGACTTTCTTCTTGCAACGTGGTCTTTGAAGTCAGACACTTTTACGGCTCCTGTTTTCTTGTTCCTCAATGTATTTATCTTTTCTGTTTGCAAAAAGTAAGAAAACGAATGTTAGATAAGGTTGCATTATATTAAGGGTCTTTTGTGTTGTTCCAGTATGAATAACATAAAAAAAAATATTTTAGGTATTATAGGTATAAATACGTTGTCCTGTGGTCGATTATATGTCTAGTATTTTCATCCGAAAATATAAAGATATGTTTGCAAACCTTGTTCGCAATTTATGCTGTACTTATTCTATACTTGTTTAGAAAATCGATTTTTCCACGTAATATCATCGGTTGTTTTTTGATTCTTACACCTTGCAAAATGTTTACCCAATATGTAAGTATGTATGTATGTATGTATGTATGTATGTATTAAATTTCTGTAAAAATCAGTATTATACTACCGAATGAAACCTTCCACTGTGTTCATTCAATCGTATCCGGCAAAAGAGTACTTTGTCGGATTTACTAAAGTACAATTGAATAAAGGAAGGCAACACTTACCCAAGTCCATGCTTTTCCTTCAAAGGCCAAATGAAGTATACGTCACAATGACTACTTTTCATTTAAAAATCCAAGGGGAGCACTGACTTGAGGCAGGTTTGCATTCCGATATTCATTTACTTGGACACCTGTACCAGGTGTACATAAGATAGATTTATATCACATTACGGAAGCTGGAAGGATCTCTTTATTAGAATCGCTTATAGCTGCCCTCTGCTAGACATTGCATCTTATAACTTGAAACACATCACTTGTAGTCAGGTAGATCCCTAGCATGAGTGTACAGTTGGGTATATGCAATTTTCTTGATGAAACTGATAGTGTGTACTTTAAAAATCTGGATGATGCCAAAAATTCACGCTTGAGCAATTTTTGTTATTCGCGATAGAAGCCACACCATCTTTTTCAAATACGCCTTATGTATGACAAATCTGATATTTTGGTGTAAGCATACCATGTTTGATATCAAATTAAAGCTAATAAAATATTTAACGCAAATAACTTTTAGCCGCGTCATTTTGGCGTGCTTCAAATTCAAAATGGCCGCTAAAATTTCATTTTTTTTGTCATTAAATCGAACGGGGGGAAAATCTGTTGATATGTCCAATGTCATAAATTGTTACTAGAGTAAACAATATTGTATAAATAATATCATTTTTGTTCTACACATGGACCGTTTAAAAATTGAAAAATAAACTGCCACCAAAACAACGCAAAAAAAATGAACACTGGTATGTTTTCGTGCATAAATGGAATTTTATAAAACATTACTGAAGTCAATAAATATTCAAACTGATCAATGCAGACTGATTTTAGATGATAGAACAGAAAACATCTCCACCCATAATAGGCTTTAACAGGTTTTAAATCCAAAAACGTGACCATATCGAGGTTCAAAATGGCTGAAAAGGTATATTTCTATGCACCAAAATGAATTTCAAAAACGCATTAGCCCAGCATTAACGATATTGAATATTCAAAGTAATCCATGTAAATGACTTTAACAGGGCTCGTGTGTCCCCAAATTATTTCCCACAAAATTTGAAAATCCGAAATAGCCACTAAAATTAAGTTCAAAATGGTAGCAAAAGAATCCTTTTATACAACGACTCTGGTTACAGTGAAATTAAATTTACATTAAAACAACATATTAAATGCTCTGTTTTCAAAGTACTGAATGTATCCCGGGGGGTTCTCACATTGGGTTGATAAACGGGTATGTGCCACGGTTTTGGGGTGTAATTTCGCAATTTTAGGTATATCGATGGGTATGTTTTTGTCACAGACCTAATGCGCCCAATTGGAAAAATTTGGTGTTTTTGGAAACTTGTCTTAAAAAGAGCCCAAATTGGGTGTTTTTTGCGGAAAAATGGTATGGTGAAGGGTTGCAAAATTGCCATTTCTTAGGTATAGAGAACGGTCCTTATCGCGAAGTCTGCGTGGCACACCCCCGTACAATTTTTTTTTTGAGACCCCCCCCCCGGGGAATGTATGCTGCTTTAAGAGCTACAAAAGAGTCATACTGACCATGCTGTATAATTCACATGTATTAACATGGCCGACAAAATTATATTTCCTTTTTTCGACAATATTTTTAATTTATAACATGTGAAAGACAATATTTGGTTACGAATGTTATTGTTGAAGTACAAGAACCATTGTCAGTAATTAATTTGAATATCAATATTAATATTTTAATGCTATTTTGATGATGCTGATATGCTGGACCTCATTGTCAATGGTCATTTGATGTCAGCAAAAGTGTGAACGGATGCTTATGTTGTAACCAACAAAGCCATTTTCCATTAATCATTTTCAATATTTAATATATTTATTGCTGTTTTGAAGATGCGGTTACCTGTTTTTGTGCAAAGCGAACGGTTTAAGTGCTGACATTTCAAGTCGTATATAGGTATACTTTTTAATTTTAAATATGTGAATGGCACATCTTGAGAACAATATTTGGCTTTCTTAAGGCTTTGATTAATTTCATTCAAATGACCTAAGAGAGTTACATTATATCTGTTATATATTTCCTTAGTTTCAATTTGATACCAAACATGATGTATTTACAGCTCAAATGAGTTCTGTCACATTTAACATGGCACGTAAAAAGGGGGTACGGCTTTTGACGTCAATAACAAAAATTGCTCAAGCATGTATTTTTGACATCATTCAGATTCTTAAAGTACAAGCTCTAAACTACAAAATTCATCAAACAAAATCGCATATATACCTAAATTGACATTCATGCTATAATTTTGATTAAATCTCTCATAGATATACTATGATAGTTGTTATCTTGTTTGTACTGTATATTGATTTTGACACTTGGAAATATACATGTATACGTTAATTAAAATAAAACCACTCTCTTCCTTTTGTTTCAGTACTCCATAAAATGTGCAATTTGTAGTAACTGATAACTTCCTTTCTTGTGTGTGATGGGGTTTGGGTGTGTGGTTGTGGTGGGGGATGTTGTAGGGATTGTTTGATTCACACAAATAAATACACTGCAAACACTTAGAAACATTTCAATAAAATTAATACAGTACCACTAAATGTATTATTCTTATGTGCTTATGTATAAGATTCATTTACACAAACAGTTTAATCAGAGAATTATACTGCGTAAATACAGAAGTACTATTTGACTAAATTTACAATTTATAGCTAAGTTTATTACAATATTTGAATACAAAACACTATTTTAATTAAGCATTACAGAAATGATAAATAAAGGATTATGTGTTAATTGCACATTATTATTAAAAAGAAAAAAAAGCACAGAAAAAACAAAGATTGATTGATTCAATGACTCATTTTTTCTGTGTAATGATGAGCCATATTGTGTCAGGTCCTGACAAAATGTCAAATGACTCATTTTGTTCTGTGTAATGAATATTAAATATACACAAAACTGATGGATATCCGATTTTTTTCATTTTTTGAAAAACATACAGCCGTATTTGGAAACAAATTACAAACATTCTAAAACTTAGAAACCGTTCTTATCTCTGATCTCGACAAATGGCCTTATTTCAACTGTTCATAGATAATGTATTTTGAGATTGGGCATATATTGAGTCGTATTTTCAGCAAGCATTATTAACAATCATTTAATGTTACAACGCACACTGAGGAAGGCATTCCGTATGTTATATGAGTAGGGTCTCCAAATACATGGTGACAAACATATGATTTTATCTTCCATCCTCCATTGTGTATCAGGAAATACATTGGATTTGGATTGCAAAACTATTGCTTATTGCACTGTAAAATTAGAGCAAAAATATATATTATCGAGGCCCAGGGCCTAAATGTGTACCGCCGCGGCAAAAGGGTCCAGTTGTCGACTCCTACATGTTGCTCATTGTAGCATATCTGATGTATACAAATACCATACATTAGATATGCTACAAAGAGCAACATGTACGAGCCGACAACTGGGCCCTTTTGCCGCGGCGGTACACAAATGTAAGTTTTAATAGCACTTGCAATACTCCACCTAATATTACTTTTTGCCTGAACATTCGACACAGAAAATTCAAGGAGAAATGAGAATTTAGGAAGAATTGCCTCTTATTTACATAACTTCCGTTAGGGTAAAAATAGGTGAACGATTCAGTTCTAGTAAGGAAAATATGTCAAAGATTCACAATGTCCTTCTTGTTTATGACTCAATCCTTGAGGAAGATAAGTTCAATCTGAAACTTAAACGAGTTCTGCACTACTCTGAGTTCCTGGGTATTTGCAATTTGATCAGGTGTATAAATACGTAAAGATGTCATGTAATATTTTCAATTTTAGACTTCCACTACAGATTTTGGAAGGAATGGATAGTCAAAAACCATTTGATGCTAATTAGCACGACAACAACCATCTTTAGCGAAATTTCATTCAAATGACCTAAGAGAGTTACATTATATCTGTTATATATTTCCTTAGTTTCAATTTGATACCAAACATGATGTATTTACAGCTCAAATGAGATCTGTCACATTTAACATGGCACGTAAAAAGGGGGTACGGCTTTTGACGTCAATAACAAAAATTGCTCAAGCATGTATTTTTGACATCATTCAGATTCTTAAAGTACAAGCTCTAAACTACCAAAATTCATCAAACAAAATTGCATATATACCTAAATTGACATTCATGCTATAATTTTGATTAAATCTATCATAGATATATTATCATCTATACATAGTTGTTATCTTGTTTGTACT
>JXSR01S001051.1:85743-108476 GCA_000969725.1 Ophiothrix spiculata | reverse complement strand
TGATGGTTGTACTATGGCCCCTGGGGATGAGTGATAAGTCTGTATAGAGTATTCCCCTAATGTACATCAGCTGCATGGGTTGCATTGAATTCTAACATGGTACTGGGCTCGCTTTGGGATGGAGAAATTGAAATTTGGGTTTTCAGATTTTGCACCTGGTGTTTACATTTCATGTGGGCTCAATTTTGACAAGTTTGGTGGAAGTTATCATAAGGAACCCCTTTAGGTAGGTTATGATTGAAATCCCTGTTTTCCAACTGAACCAAGTGAAGCTTATTCAAGTCAAACTGGGTACCTCTAGATCATGTGTATCCAAGCTTTAAATAGTGTAGTTCTTGCTAGCTAAGTTGGTTATACAAATAATATAAGACCAATTTAGTAGATTATGATGTGACAATACTATACAACACCAGCACCATAAATCAAAAATTTCCCTTGCAGTTTGTACATCCTCCCAATGACAAAGTTAGCCACTGATTGATATAGGGCTCTTGGTACCTTGGAAAAATAAATAGATAGTAAACGTGCTTATTCTTGATACAAGAATCATCCAGCAAATGTAAAAAATGACTGATGTTATTACTTGAAGGGATTTTATTTGAAATGAACCAAAGGACAAGGCCAAAGCCATTAATCAAACTAGAAACCTGTTTAATTGTTGCAAGCAAACTGTGTGGGCTGGTGCAGTTTCCTAGGAGCACAATCAATTACTGGCGACTTCCATATATTTATTCTGCTTACCCTTGTACCTCCCATTGATAAATGAGAAGTAGTAATTGATTGGGGATCAAGGCAATTTATTGATATGGCTTGTGCATTTGTGCAGGATTTGAAGCATGTTATAAAATAACCGTAAGTTGTGTATATGCAGACAGCAAGCGAAATATTTTGATAAAATTGCTAAAAATCAGAATGCACAAATAAGCGGGCCAATAAGCTCATAAAAGTGAGATTAAACAACACCCAGTGTAAATGAAAGTATTTTTGTCAAAAGAAAAGCTTCTTGTTTATTTTGTGCTATTTTGTACACATTTGATATTAATGCAATACTATAAGATTTTGATCAAAAATGTTTTGTGTAAAACAGCCTAAAATAAAGGAATGTGACTATCTAAAGGCATTTTTAAAGTATATTTTGTAAAAAAACTTGTTTTGTCACCGGAAAATGGATAAAGGGCTTACACTTGCTTTCCTATACAAATACATGTAGAATTAAATTCGGGATCCCAAATTTAATTCAACAAATGGCCATAACAGAAAAAGTAAGCATATTTAAGCCAAATTGTTTGAAGGGTATAATCCCGATAAAAATTGAAAGTCATGGGTGACATGGGGCGCTTCATTTTAACACTTTATAGTATTGCTTTAATGATAAAATCAGAGAAGTGTGACCACATTAATGTTCAGCAGTGCCCCTTTTCTAGTTTCCCATAAGAAAGGATCAGTATGACATCCATTAAGTAGACATTTGTCACGAGACCTAGATAAAATATAACCAGCCTTTCTCTAGGGTGTCTAGCTCTACACAGAAGTACATGATGGTTGTACTATGGCCCCTGGGGATGAGTGATAAGTCTGTATAGAGCATAGATTAATAAAAGTCCAGATAGGCAACTGGTCTATTTGCACCCTAAAAATCCGGCTAAGTTAGGGGATTGCGCCACGCGGGCGTCATGCCTAGGCCGACGCTGCGTGAATGCGTAGTGACTCCGCTGTGCGTTGTGTCGCGCGCTACTATTTCTTGACTACAGCGCAATACGCATCTTACATTTTGCCGCCAAATTGTGCGTAAGCAAAGAACAACGCTTGACTAGCTCAATCCCCTAACTTAGCCGCATTCTCAGTCAAATTACCATTTAGTTGCCAGAGTACGGTATAGAGTATTCCCCTAATGTACATCAGCTGCATGGGTTGCATTGAATTCTAACATGGCACTGGGCTCGCTTTGGAATGGAGAAAATGAAATTGTGCTTTCAGATTTTGCACCTGGTGTTTGTATTTCTCTTGGGCTCAATTTTATCAAGTTTCATGAAAGTTATAGTTAGGAACCCCTTTAGGTAGGTTATGATTGAAATCCCTGTTTTGCAACTGAACCAAGTGCAGCTTATTCAAGCCAAAATGGGTACCTCAAGATCATGTGTATCCTAGCTTTAAATATCGTAGTTCTTGCTAGCTAAGTTGGTTAGGTCTTGGACTGAACATCGTTTTGGCTGAATGTGATACAGGACCTAACCATAGATATCTGTCTGCTTTGTGTAAGCAAACAGGAGTTAACTAATGATAGTGCTTGCAAAGATGTATACCGGCAGGTGGCAAGTGATATATTATGATGAAATTGCTGGAACTCAAAATGCACCATTATGATCTTTTGGGATCTCAAAGTGTTAATATTCATATGTAAACACATAATTTATTGTTTAAGAAAAGCTACTAGCCCTGGATTATTTGTGCTAAACATTATAGTTTATTTTATATTGGATATTATAATTTATAAATAATAAAATCAGAGAAGTGTGTACACATTAATGTTCAACAGTGCCTCTTTTCCAGTTTCCCATAGGAAAGGATCAGTATGACATCCATGAAGCAGACATTTGTCACAAGACCTAGATAAAATAAAACCAGCCTTTCTCTAGGGTGTCTGGCTCTACACAGAACTACTTGATGGTTGTACTATGGCCCCTGGGGATGAGTGATAAGTCTGTATAGAGTATTCCCCTAATGTACATCAGCTGCATGGGTTGCATTGAATTCTAACATGGCAGTGGGTTCGCTTTGGGATGGAGAAATTGAAATTGTGCTTTTCAGATTTTGCACCTGGTGTTTACATTTCATGTGGGCTCAGTTTTGACACTTTTTGTGGAAGTTGGTGGAAGGAAGTCCTAGTGATAGTAGTGTACTATAGACCTTTTCAAAATTCATTCGGAAATCTCTTGAACGTCAATTAAGTGGCTATTTTTCAACCAATCTCGTACAAGCTCATTAGTATGCACGATTTTGTCAACAATATATTCCGAAAATTCTTTCGCATTTCAGGTGCAATAAAAGTGAAAAATAAATATAGCAAGACCCATACATTATTGGATGCATTAATTCTGAACAACTTTTGGCTGGTGGTACCATACGGTCACCGACACAAGGATTGAAATTTCCACTTGAAATCAGCTGATTCAGCTTAAGATTTCCAATCACATCAGGGCTACTACACTAAAAGTGACTCGTTAGTGCTAACCTTAATTACAAGTTCGAGTTAGTACGCAGTTAGTTAACGTGAACACTGTCTTAACATTCTGAGTATTGTGTAAGTAAATAACGTTTTCTAAAAGTGTAAAATCAGCTACGGGAATTCTCGAAAAGTCATGTTTTGAAAAGGTCTATTGAAACCCCTGTTTTGAATCTTAAACCCCAGTGCAATTTCAGTCAAAATGGGTAACCCTCAATGATCATTTATGTCTCAGTTTTCAATATTATCGGTCATGTACACAATCTTTCTGTACCTTGATTGCACATGATACTATTTCCCATCTATACATAACAGCTCCTCAAAACTACATAGGTTGACAATTCTTACCCCAAGCATAATACTACTGACCTGATTAGGCCTTTTAGTTTGGCCCAAACTGATATACTTATAGTAAACCGGTAATGGCTCAATGTGATTGCTACCCAAGTCAAATGTTGGCTATAGATTAAACTGAATTTCACATCACATGTTGCTGAAAGAATCTTCCTAATTATTCCAACCTGACACTGTATTCATTTCATGAAGACTTATTTGTACCAAATTTACACTCGATGTATGTCAAGTTTGTAAGTCTTGTGAGAATAAATTCATCCAGACATAACATGGTTGCAATTTAATGAGAAAGGGTAGGTACACCCAGAATACTGTAGAAATGAATTATGCCAAACTAACACTCTGTCGTTTTCATGATGGCTTTAATGGGCCAAGTTTACACTTGAAGATGCGAGTTAGGTGTGATGTTCTGATGAGATTGACTGCATCCAGACGATATGTGATTGCAGTTTGATGGGAAGAGAAACCTGTAGAACAGAATTATGCCAAACTAACACTCTGTCCGTTTTCATGATGGCTTTTATTTGCCAAGTTAACACTTGAGGATGCGAGTTAGGTGGGATGTACTGATGAGATTGACTGCATCTAGACGATATGTGATTGCAGTTTGATGGGAAGAGAATACTGTAGAACAGAATTATGCCAAACTAACACTCTGTCCGTTTTCATGATGGCTTTTATTTGCCAAGTTAACACTTGAGGATGCAAGTTAGGTGGGATGTACTGATGAGATTGACTGCATCTAGACAATATGTGATTGCAGTTTGATGGGGAGAGAATACTTGAGAACAGAATTATGCCAAACTAACACTTTGTCGTTGTACATGATGGCTTTTATGTGGATGCGAGATAGGTTTGATGTACGGATGAGAATAACTGCAATCTAGACGATATGTGATTGCAGTTTGATGGGAGAGAATACTTCAATAGAAATGTGCATAGAATTGTGCCAACCTGACAATTCTTGCCCCATAACAAGATTGCAATTTAATGAGGAAATGTTCACCCAGAACACTTCAGAACAGAATTATGCCAAACTAACACTCTGTCGTTTTCATGATGGCTTTTCTATGCCAAGTTAACACTTGAAGATGCGAGTTAGATGTGATGTACTGATGAGATTGACTGCATCTAGACGATATGTGATTGCAGTTTGATGGGGAGAGAAAGCTTGAGAATAGAATTGTGCATAGAATTCTGCTAACCTGACACTAAGTTAACACTAAAAGAATGCAAGTTTAGTGTAAAGTAATTGCATCGAGATAGAAGTCTGATGGAAGCGGGGATGGAAGGTACTATATGAGAAAACTGTAGTATAGAATTATGCCAAACTAACACTAGATCATCATACATGATAGCTTTTACGTACCATGAGCACTTGTTATTCAGCTTGTTTCAATATTCGGACTAGCGAGCATTCGGATTAGTGAGCCTTTTTTTGCACAAGGGATCAGTCTTTTGCAAAGTAATATTTTTCCCTAATGAAAAACATGTCCGGACTAGCGAGCCTTCGGAATAGCGAGCCGTCGGACTGGTGAGTGGAAGTAAAATAACTCTCTAGGAACTAGTAACGCAATCAGTTGGAAACTGTCATCACCAAAAGAAGATATCTGGACCTTCCCATCATGCCTTGTTTCCAATGGGATATTTTGCACAGGTTGTCATGAACATCTTCAGTGACAAAACATGTCTTGAATGCAAAATTGGGACGAGGACTGCTGATTGTGCTATGTTTTGTCACTAAAGATGTCCATCACAACCTGTACAAAATATTCCATTGGAAGCAAGGCATGATGGGAAGGTCCAGATATCTTCTTTTGTCATCAGCCATGCTTGTACAATGTTGTTAGATGCCATTGTCATCACTTTTTGTTCTTGTGTTAAAGTAATTTCCCTGGGTATTTCTGGTGTCATCCAGGGGAAACCGGTTTGAATCAGACCATCTTATTATCTACGTTTACTAAAATAGAGTGGAAAAGATTTCAACACCCAGTTGCTGTACAAAAGTTTTGATAGAATTGTACAGCACAAATTTCTCTCCTACTCATCAACAGAATTAAGCTTACATTATTAGAGTTTAGCAAGGTAGCCATGCAGGATGAGCTGTTCATTAATTGTACTTTTCTGGTCTAGCTCTATATATCTCACTAATTAATTGATGTCCACTCTGAATCTTATAAATGAGGAATGATAAAAGCTATTAAGTGACTTTGACTTATTGAGTCATTATTGTCATTAGTGTGTAAGAAACTTGTCTGTGGAATTGAATATTTGATTATCGAAATTCATAATTTATTACTACTAGATCAATCACATTCCACAATATTTCATCAATTTTTAGTTTTCATTTGTGCACTTAATGTTGAAAATTCGAAATATTATTACCTTCAAAGAAGCTTGGTCTGATTTCTCAATATTTAGTTTTCAATAACATATGAAAGATGTTCACTCAAGAGGTCTAAGTTTCAAATTTCAGCTGAATCAGTCAAACCATTTTGATTTAATAGACAATTATGTATTTCAGAGCTGCCTATATGGTACTGTGTAAAATTAGTTATGGTTACCATAATTAAATACATTTCCATAGATATCGTCAAAATGCAACATAACTCAGCTGTGAAATTTCACATGGGTTTTGAGAAAAATATGAGCAACATTTTGATACCAAAATCTCAAAAAGTTTGAAAAAATGTTGAGGCAATCGGACCATGCTCCTTTAATGCACCTATCATAGATTAAAGAAAGTCCAGATAGGAAACTTGTCTATTTGCACCCTTAAAATCCGGCTAAGTCAGGGGATTGCGCCACGCAGGCGCTATGCCTGGACCGACGCTATGCGAGTGCGTATTGACCAAGCTCTGCGTTCTGTCTTGCGCTACTATTAATTGACTCCAACGCAATACGCATCTTACAATTTACCGCCAAATTGTGAGTAATCAAAGAACGGCGCTTGACTGACCCAATAGCCGCATTCTCAGTCAAATTACCATTTAGTTGCCAGAGTACGGCACTAATGAACTTAAATTATAAATGAAAATGTGGGTAAAACTCGGGAGTTATAGCTTAATCCATCATATATAATAGCTCATTGCTTGGTTTGAACATGTCCTTGAATTTCAATCATTTGTTTAGCATTGATAGTAGAAGTAACAGTTGTTGTTCCTGCTAAAATAAGGCTGTATGTCGTTCAGTTGGTGCATGCTTACAATTGATGTAAAGCTTCACCGAAAGATTGTAAAATTACATATGGTTAGTATTTTATTACCATGCTTTAATTCTATATTCATACACTCCGCGTGTGCTGCGCGTGTCACCTAACCAATCAGGACGCAAGAATATAAAGTACTCGGAGTGCAGTGGATTTTCACAATGCACTGCACTTGTTGTGTTCTGGTTTGCGTGGCGGGCGTTTAGTGCGTATGAATGTTTCATTGTTTTTGCCGGGTGATTATTTATTTAGTTTAGAGAAGTTTTGGATTTTGATAGTCATATTAAAGGCCTTATTTCTTTACACAAAAAATACAATATTATTTTTCTGTCGTGTATGAATTGATTAATAAATTTGCATTCCATAATGCTCATAAAATGAGATAAAATCAATGCACTTGCGGTAAATTTTGATTGCTGTCCAATGCACTCGGCCCCTACGGGCCTCGTGAATTGGACGCATCAAAATTGACCGGGCGTGCACTGATTTTGTCTCATTTCACTCGAAAGTATGAAATGCGCATTTATTAACCTATAAATATTTCTTGCTGGGGATTAGGATTATACAGCACTCAGTGATGCTTAAAATTAGATCTTGCCCAGATCCCTCTACCAACCCAACCACTGATCTACCTCCCCTCTGACCAACCCAATTTAGTGACTAAACAGCGAGGCTGTGGACTGGTTTTGTGCTAACAAATTACTGGACTCTGTGCAAGAGCTAGCTTAAAATGTGTGTTTTAGGTATAAATTTTGTAGTTCCTTCTAGGAAAATTACTGCAAGTTTGTTAGGAATGTATCTGAAAATTGCAGGTATACTGCCTCCCTGGACCCCGCCCAACATAAGCAATGCCCTGGATTCATTGCCACTAGGTGCTATACTTGCTTCCACCAACAATTTACGTTAGTCAACTTCATTGCTGCAACTTCAAAATCTTAGGTGTATGGTCCACGCGTGCTGGTACGCACTTGTTTTGACTTGACAAGTACAGTGAGTGCCAGTGATTCCACATAGTATAAATACGCAGATTAGTGTTTTGAAGCCAAAAAATGTAAAATTTTCAATTTTTCAGGAAAAATAGCTTGTTGAATTATTATTTGAAAGAACATACTCTTGTGCAAATTTGGGTAACAATTGACATCAAATTTCAGTGGAAGTTTTTGAATCAACACTAATTATGCCTTTTTTGCCAAATTCCCCATAGATCTTTACAAACTTACTCACATGCAAAAACAAGTTGGTGACCCCCAATTAATATTTTTAAAATCAATTTTACTAGCAAACTTCAGTCAGCGGTAACATTTGGGTGTAGATTAATTAATGCCAGTGTATTTCTGCTCTCTGCATCTGCTTGATACTTAGTTTATGAAACATGCATGAATAAGGGTATTTGCTCGCAGATGTAAATTTAAGTACAACACAGCGGCAGATTTACTGTAGCTCTTAAAGACACTTTATGATCAATAATCATCTTGATGATCTTATAGCACCTCTCATGTTTCCAATGTTTCTATTTTTAAAGCAGAAATTGAGTAACATGTTTAAGCTTCAAGTCTTATATTATTGCATGGATGAATTTTAATTTGAGTAACAGAATATGTGTGAATAATATCCAGGGGCGTGCTATTATTACACAACCCAGGGAGGGGGCACAAACTTTATGGGAGATAGTATCAGAGGCCTAATGTCCATGATATACCTACAAGACGGTCTGGTTTGATTTTAGATGCTATGAAGATGCTAACCAGACGCTATCAAGTTAAAATATTTTCAACTTTAGCATCTTCATTAATTAACATCTACCTATATCATAGGTATTACATGTGTGTTGCATCTCATACTTAGATAGTTATGGTCCTAATGTGTTTAAGAACAGAGTCCACATAGGATATACTTTGTGCAATTTCCTTATTTACAATCAAGTCCATTTGTTGCAATGAAGTGATATTGATCTTGTCTCTCTCCTTCTTGAAACTCTTATAAGTAGCAAACACATAATCAGGAGCTTGATATATCATATGTGACTGTCTACCAGAAATCTCAAATCAAGTCAGATCTTAGTTAATTTTGTTTAAATGCTGATGTATAAAGAAACATATCTCTAGCTTTAAAATGATACTTATTTTAAGTTTATATTGTCATGTGAGTGCAAGAAAGTCGTATCTGCAATGGCTGCCTAAAGTTATATTTAAATGACACCCAGTCACTAGAATGTGAAAAATCTCCCAAAATTTCCCTGCCAGATGTCAGTGGCTCTTGAAATGGTTCTTCAGTACCGTCACCTGAAGAACCATTTCAAGAGCCAGTGGCCCAATACTGGAGAATGTAGAGTGTGTAATCCAAATTAATGACAAATGGCAGCTATTGCAGATACGACTTTCTTGCACTCGCATGACGATATGACACCCAGAAGATTTCCTATTATCTAGAAAACAATACTTAAATATTTTTGGAGGTGGAATACAATTTGATATTATATAATGACTTATATCAAAGGAATGAACATTTCATATCTGCAAAACTTTGTAGGCCTACATTGATTTGCCTTGTATATTAAAATAAGTAATGATGACTTTACAGATGGTTCATGAAAAAAATAGTCCATTCAACAACTCACTGTATCTCTTTATACAGGAGTGTACCGTTGTTGATTCGTGATGAATCCACAGTTGATATTCAAATTAGCGCATTACGCACCACACGGTGTTTACATAAGTGCGTTTACGCAGTACACAAAAGTCGGCGCACTGATCATCGCGCGTCAGACCACTATAGTACGTGCAAAAGCCCGGTGCTTTGAAAAAATTGATAACGTCAAAGTAGCAAACATTCACAAATTAGCACTTTGTTTCAGATAAGCTAAATATTTTTAAAAGATGAGTAGGCCTAGCTGTTAAATTAAAACAAGAATCATTTAGAATTTAATTCATACGTTTTCGGGAAGATTTTCGTTGTTGAAAGATATTCAAACACGCCACGTCGTTGTTGATTCGCGATGAACAACTCTGTGGCGTGTTTGAATACCTAAATGTGACACTCTTTGAAATGGACCCTTTAAAAGCCATTCTTAACAGTTATGCAAAATTCAATGGAAGGGGTGCTTTAAAGGTTTTTTCTTCAGGTACTCCAGTCTTCCTCCTGCATTCAAACATTGAATATAAAAACATCTTGGGAGTCCAGTTGAAAATAAGCTTCCCTTAGCTTTAAGTACCGAGTTGGGTTTACTTGGTGAAAGCCTAAACAAGATGATTCTTGATAGTTCTTGATATCAACCCAGAATGCTGCTTCCCCTCTCCCTAGTTACTCTACCAAATCATCAAGTAGCTCAAGCGAAATGCCTCCTAATGATGACATAACCATTCATTTCCATTTAAGACGGATTCTTAATATAATTTCTACAATATAACTCATTAATCTTTATTACGAAAGCTTTTGTAACAATATATAATCATTCACTGTAATGAATTTTGCTTCCATTTCAGTAATGATTAAGTAGATACAGTGAACGTAAATTGTCACATGAAAGAAATTGTATCGGATTTTATTAGAGTAATTGATACTTTTAAGTGTGTGCGTTGAAGATGAAAAAGCCAATTTTAATTTTATCATATTATGTGCACACAAAATGTGAGATTTGCAAAGGCAATAGTCCCCGGGAACAGTTTATAACAAATGTTCTTATAGTTTCAGGTAAAACTCGATTCAAATTGTTTATTTTATTTTATTTTTGCAGTTTTGTTGTGAATTGTTTATAACTGAATGTTACTTTGCCATAGTTTTATGTTTTTTATAATCCTTATAATCCCAATATAAAATGGTTGCATGTCTAAGTCACAAAGAAGCTGTTTTTAAGGTAAAGGACCTCCATTTTCGGCTAAAGACAGAAAGAAAAAATGACGTTTTTGGCAAGACAGACATGTATTTATTAGAAAAAGTGGGAAAAATCACCTAAAATATGTTTTTTAACTATTTTAGTTAGTGACCTGTGTTATTATAGGTGATTATGTCATTGCTCTTTATTATAACACAAACCCAGTGTAAACTGCAGGGGGGGGGGGGCTGGCAGTCAAATATAAAATAGATACTGATATAGGCTCACGATCCGAGTACTGGGGCATTCGGAGGTCATTGGGTGAGAGCAAGATTGTTGGCATTCAGAGAATAGAAAATTTTGTGGAAACTTATGGTACTTGTGTAAGAATGACCATAATGTGGTACAGCAGGGGCAGAGGCACACACAGAAATCCAAAAGTGCCAACCTGACCATAATAACTGAACATGTAATCAAGGATTTTATGTCTATTTTGTCTTTTCTAGATTGCAGACTTTGGTGTGAGCGACAGATTTGAAGGAATCGATGCCCTTTTATCAGATACAGTCGGAACACCAGCTTTCATGGCGCCAGAAACGCTACTAGAGAATTCCAACAAATACGGCGGGAGGGCGCTAGACATATGGGCCATGGGGATCACGCTTTATTGCTTCATGTGTGGTCAGGTAAGCTGAACGGGTGTATTTTTCTTTTTTTTTGTGTTAGTGTCAGACCTTGAGTTTTGAAATTTGCTGGTGAGTGACAAATCACTCTCCTAACACCATACCCACGGGGCAGCATTTTGGAAGGCACAGTCCCCAAACATAGTGAAAGTTCTGTTGGAAATAAGCCGAGGTTGATCACGTCCAGATCGCAAATTGACTGAAGGGATGTAAATCTGTAAGAGTTCAGTGAGATATTTTGGTGCCGTGTTGCTGAGACATCTGTACACAAGCAGGACAGTCTTAAATGAAATGCGTTCTTTGACTGGTAGCCAGTGCAGTTCTTTAATGAGCGGAGAGGTATTGACCCGCCTGTTGGCAAGGAATATAAGATGAGCACAGCGGTTTTGAATCTTTTGAAGTTCCTGACCTCAGCTTTATTTTAGGTGGTTGATGGCGAGTGATCACTCTCAATCGCATCAATGACTTCTAAGTATCCTAAAGAAGAGAACACCTTTAAAGCAATACTATAAAGTGTTAAAATGAAGTGCCCCCTGTCACCCATGACTTTTGATATTTTTAGCTTATCGGGTTTGTTTTTGGTAGATATTAATACCCTCCCAACGATTTGACTTAAATATGCTCATCTTTCTGTAATGGCTATTTGTTGAATTAAATTCGGGATACCACATTTAATTAGCAAACAACTAAGTTTTTGACAAAATGCACATGAAAACGCTTTTAGATAGTCATATTCCTTCATTAAAGGCTTTTTTTTTATATTCAAAACCATTTCTGATTAAAATCTTATAGTATTGCTTTAAGTTTAATGGACAATTGTTGGTCATACCTCAAAATTTGAATTAAAACCGACCTGAGATGTTTATTATTTATTTGAAAGATTATTTAAAAAATGGTCACTTCAGTTTTAGTATGTTGATATAGTAAATATTCAATATTTTAATTCATTTCTTTTCAATAACAGGTGCCGTTTGAAGATAACTTTATACTGGGCCTTCATGCAAAAATCCGCAATGAACCATTGACTTTCCCAAAAGAGTAAGTATTTACTGGAAAAATCTTAAGGTGAAAAGGGGGATATCCAGAAGCCAACCACCAGATGACAGTGCACACAGTCTTGACTGTTGCTGTCCTGTCCAATAATTATAATTGTAAACAAGAAGAATCAACCATTGTGGATTTAACGAAGATTTTGAATGCAATTTCATGAAGATGTAAAACCTTTGTAAGCATACAGTGCATGTTTAGGGATAGGAATTTTACTCACACACACACACCCCCCCACACTCAAAATGAAAACTCTTTGTAACTTTACAAAGGATCATGAGGTACTTGTCATAACGCTTGACGTCCAAAGACATTCGCTCACCCGAGAGACATTCGCTCGTGATTTTTCGCTCCGACTTTTTCGGTCAAATTAAGAGGTAATGACACTTACAATGCTTGAATATTGGTTAAATTGATGTTACCATCGATTTCAATAATGCTAACATCGATTTAACCAATATTCAAACATTGTAAGAAATGTTTTACCTCCATTTTAGAGAATATTTCAAAGCGAATATCGTGAGCGAATGTCTCTCGGGTGAGCGAATGTCTTTGGACGCCAAGCCTAAGTCATGGAGAGTTCTGCTGTCATGATAGGCCAACTAAAAATTATGACCAGTACTTTGCATACAGGTCAAAATAGAAATAATTCATTGGTCTCACCAGCGCAGTCATCTTTGGAGCCATCATTCACCCATCTGTAGATAAACACTCTGTCATACCTTTTCTCTCATGAAAGATGCCTTGATATTGTGAATAAACACCTGCAAATGCAGACAGTAGATATTATCCATGGAGCTGAGGTCTCTGGGCTTCGGACTAGGTTTTGGCAGGTCAAATTTAAGTCTACAATTTAGTATACATTTAGCTGCAAATAGATATTCCATCATGTGTGTTTGATTTAAAGATAATAATATTCAAAAAGAATGAAAAGACTTAAATCTTAATCTTAAAATGACATTTCGTATTTGATCTTAAATCACATTCTGTAATTCTGGGTCTTATCTTTAAATAATGATGTATTTGTTAATTTCAGCATTGAAATATCAGACGACTTGATGGATCTTATTCACAGAATGCTGGAGAAAGATCCAGAAACAAGGATCAAATTGCCAGAGATCAAAGTAAGTTTTAGACCAAAGGTCAGTTGAAAGGTTTTGGTCCAGCAAATTTCACAAGAAGTTTTCTCTGCTTTATATGAGAGATCACCACCAAAGACGTTTCAGTTTCACATTTCAAATGAATCGACCAACCAGTTAGATTTTTTGTGGCCAAAGTCACACTTTAAAGTAACCAATATGTAACTGTGAAAATTAATTTATGTTAACCATTATTAGACACATTTTCATTTTCAAACAGGTCTCAAAACTGGAATATGTATCAGACATAAAATTTCACATGCCATGGGGGCGCGAACCCGCAACCTCTGGTTTCAGAAGTGAGAGTGTGGGCTTCGTGCTACGGGGGGAACTCAGACAGGCTAGGCATTCCGTGTTTAGATATAGACTGGGTTGATTGCGTGATGATTGATCGTGACGTATTTGGACTTAGGCTGTCTATGGTTTTGTATGTTTTTATCCTGTTAGAATTAACCAACAGTAATATCACAGATTTTAATCCTTGACCTCTTGATTGGTCAGTTGTGGCTGTTCCATGTTTGTCTTTGACATAGAATATTATCATTTGGTCGAATGATAAAGTGTACAAAATTTCCACATGCAGGTAAACTGGTGTTTGTTTATGTCCGTTTCTTTGATCGATAATTTGATAATTTCAATTGCCCTCTTTTAGACGAGAAACATTGACATTTCAGAATTTTAAACTCATTTATATGTGCTCATTATCCCAGCTGTGTGACTGGATCACTTTTTTCACTCCTTTCGGGTGCACATGAGAGCTGAAAAGTCATTGGTTCAAATTTTGGGTGACACCCCTTTTCACCCACACCTCTCTGTTTTTATGAGGAAATGACTCACAAATAAATGAAAAACTATTAGCAAACTTGAAGAAACAAAACCTGAACAAAGCAAATGGAATTTCTGTTTTTTGTACACATCAAAGCTTTACCTTGCCCTTCCCTCTTTGTACAGAAAACTTTGTTTAGATGTTATCTCCGTTCAAAACCTTCCACACTTACAAAACATGCTCCTTATTTCAATTTCTTGATTCCATTATGTCAATGTTTGCATCTTTGCTATTCTGTTTCCATGGCAACATCTTCAAATGTTTTTGCATGATTCACAGAAGTGCATACATGTTATTTTGATATGCAAATTTGTTATTGATATAGGCATATATCAAAATCCGGGGGGGGGGGGGAGCTTTAACTATCTAAAGTGACAAAGGTGTCGCTGGTAGATGAAAAGTAGAGTGGTACAAATTTGCGTACAATGAATAGTAAATAAGAAAAAAGGGGGTCATTGAGTATTTAGCTTTTTTAGCAAGAAGCCAAAATAAAAAAGGGGTTTATTGGGTACAAGCCAATTTTTAAAAAAGGGGGTCTCTTTGGAGGCACATTCGTAACCATAATGGAAGTGCCCCCACCCCACCCCGGGAAAAATGCATGTTTTCCCATTCTTGGCATTCTATCAAAAATACTATAAAACCATATTAACCCAAATGAATGATGATTTAGACCAGTTAGACTATCGATGTGTGATATATTCATTTCTGGAATATTTGAGAAATTTTTGCTCCCATTTTCATCATTTTTAAATCTACACGATTCAATTATATTAAAAGTTAAGCTTAAAAACAACTTTTTAAAAAACAATGATTCAGCAGGACCATTTTATCACATTCTGGATCGTAATGATGCCTTTTCTTAGTAGAAATTACAACATTGGTATACCCCAAACAAATTTTATAGTCATTTGCAAAAGTGAAAAGCAGAGGGTAGAAAAATAGTGCAATAATATTTGCTTCTGAATGTTATTTGATTTTTGTCATATATTTCTCATTGTTCAATTTTCAAATTGTTTCCCTCCTTCCACCATCTATTTTCCGTAAAAGTCAAATAAAAAACAGCATTTATTTTGAAATAAACAAATTTCAAAACACATGCTCAACAGGTTGTGAGTGAAACAAATTTGTAGTAATTTGCAAAAGTGAAAAGCAAATGGTAGCAAAATAGTGTAGCAATGTCTGCTTTCAAGCAGTATTTTTCATATATTTCTCAATGTTCAATTTTCAAATTGTTACCATCCTTCCACCATCTATTTCCTTAAAAATCAGATAAAAAAAAACAGCATTTATTTTGGAAAAAAAAAATCAAAACACATGCTCAACAGGTTGTGAGTGAAGATTCCCTCGAATGTAGACAACATTCATTATGGATGAGGCAGTACTCTGTAGAGCTGTTAGCTTAATGCTTAATGCAAAAGATGTTCACAGACGCTCAAATGCCACTTTGATTGAATAGATCTCAACCGGAACTTTCATGTCTCGGATGTATTGAATGTTTTGAGACCACAACACAGTATTCATAGAAATGAAATCGGAATCCGTAATCTAGTTTCTATAAATACCATTTACACATCGCTAAAGACGTGATCAATACTTCGAGCCAATGTGTTAAAGGGCAAGATGTAACGCTCTAATTAGTTGAAATCTATTAAGATAACTCCATAATGAAACAAATATACCTTGCCCACACAATGCCACCCACTCATTCTCTCTTGTCACCAATGATATCTTTATATATGTGTAAATGGGGAAGGGGAATATTTCTTGTACATTAATTATCAACCCAGAATTTGTCATACTAATTTTGCCGTTAGTAAGTAATCAACTGTTTAACAAACAATGAATGCATAAAATACTCTATAAATCTTGAAGTATGCAACAAGCAATCAGACTCTGTTACAAGATCCGAACAATTTCCTTGTATTCTTCAACATTGTGAACTGTTTTTGACTTGTGTAAGAGACTAAGAATTATTGATTAGGATTGATTTAGAACAAATATATTTTAATACATTTGGTACTTGAATCTTTCATGATTTTGGTATTATTTTTGGTTAGTTTTGTTGCTACTACATGGACAAATCTTGAATATAAGTTCATTTGAATATTCAACATGATTGGGTACGTTGTGATGATTAGAAAAGTACGGACTAATTTACTTCCCTGTACAGTCATATTGGTTTCTGTGCGTTAATCATAGATACTATATTTTGATTTGTATCTTATTTTCGGAAATAATTTAGTTCCAATTTGTACCAAAGTAATTTTAGATAGGCTTTTCTGAATTTTTTGGCACCAAAAATGCATATTTTCCTAGGACCAAAATTGTAAGTTTAGTCAAAAATTAACATCACCATTGTGCTTATCATGTAACTCCGCTTCTGGAAATGTATTCTTTCATATGGATTTAGTTTTTTCCTTGCTGAGTTACAGAGCAAAAACTTTTCAGAAAATGATGGGTTGACACCTTAAAGGCAAACTCAGTTACATATACCAAAATCAATTCAAATCCTGACAAAACACAATGCAAGGGCAACATAGGGATGAGCAATTTGAGTCACTTGTAAAACATACTCCAGCAATTGAATGGTAGTTTGACAATTTACAATTTGGTGGAAAAATATAAGATGCGTATTGCGTTGTAGTCAAATAATTTTAGCGAGACCGCCAGAATGCCGTGATAGTTCGCTACGCATATGTGCAGAGTTAGTCTCCTAACTTACATGAAATTTTAGAGTGAAAATAGTCCTGTATCCTATCTGTACTTTCTTTAAGCTATTTATACTTCAAAACTCGTCTAATGGCAGGTCATTTAATCTTATATATTATTATCAATGTATAAATGTTATCAAAAAGACATTTGAATCCAAAACAAGTTTTAATATATTGATGTATCAAAGTGTTGTTCTGTATAATCCTTGATAAATGTTTCTCACGTAGGATTTAACTAATTTTTCATTCCACTCAGGCCCTGACAAAGGCTAGAATATTCAATCATAAGCTGTCTGGAAACGGAATGACCTTTCGTATTTGAGCCTAAGTTTCTAACAATACCTGATAATGAATCCTCCTGGTCTGCAATAAAGGATTTTCTTTATGAAATGTGGGGGAGGAATGGATGAAAAGAAGAAAGAAAATATGTCGGCTGACATTTTAAATTGAATCCCATTACATACAGGTGTGGTGTAGTTCAAGAAGAAAAATAGCAATGGACAAAACTTGGTGTTATTACTGGGCATAGCTATCATTGCAACATCTTAACTAATAAGATTGGATTTATTTAGTGATTTTGCCTATGGATACAAAGCGTTGCCTCCTATAATTATTCTGTTGCCGTTATAAAGTGTCACAATCCATATGCTTTATCGAAGGAGATGAATGAGGGTGTACATGGGTCTGCATTTAATTGATCCTGACCAAATTATGTGTGAGTGTGTATAGGTATATTTGTGCAAGTCCCCATTATCACTCATCTAGAAGTATGTAAACAAGATTTAATTTTGGTGCCTCTAGATTTCGTGAGTATTTTACTAGTTAAGAGCCTGAAATCATTGCTTTGGGCATTCCGGTCTGTGCAAATATAGGCTCTCCATTTTACTTCATATAGTATTACATTAAATGTCATTGCAACGACTTCTCCGAATCTTAATCACAATCATATGGAATTGAAATTCACGGATTAGAATCCCTTAATTATGTATGTGCTGTCCATGAGCAAGATGTTGGATTGGATTGAATGAGCTGGCAATTTTATTAGTTGGAGTCTGAAATAATCTCTTTGAACATTCTGGTCTATGCAAATATAGGCTCTCCACTTAACTTCATACAGTATTACATTTATAGGTTAAAAGCGCATTCATTTTGCAAGTGAAATGAGACAAAAATCAATGCATGCATGCGTCCAATTCACATGGCCCGTAGGTGCTGAGTGTATTGGACAGCAATCAAAATTTACCACAATTGCATTGATTTTGTCTCCTTTTATGAGCATAATAGAATGCAAGTTTATTAATCTAAATACATGACAGAAAAATAATATTGCATCTTTTATGAAAAGAAATCAGACTTTGACCATCAAAGTCCAAAACTAAATAAATCATCACCTGACAAAAACAATGAAACATTCATACGCACTCAATGTTCACCACGCAAACTGGAATGCAACAAGCGCAGTGCATTGTGAATTTTCAATCAACTCCGCATCCTTCATATTCTTGTGTTCTGATTGGCTAGGTGACACGCGTAGTGTATGAATAAATGTCTTACAACTTCCAAATCTGACAGCACTATGCCACATACGTTGAACTTTAATGCAGGAAGTTGTTCTTGTATTATGATCCATTTTTTATATCAACATTATCTATGTTTTTCTTTTTTTAATCAGGAGCACCCATGGTTAACAAGAGATGGTATAGAACCACTGCCAGCAGAAGAAGAGCATTGTACTGTGGTTGAAGTCTCACAAGATGAAGTAGACACATGTGTCAAGATGCTACCAAAAATAGAAACACTGGTATGTAAAATAGAAACACTAGTATGTAAGTGGAACATAGAAATACTGATATGTAAACACCCACTTGAAACACTGGTGTGCAGTAACAATATAGAAATACCGGTGTGTTTTTATCAATCAAACTCTGGTATATTTTCACACCATCATGCATATTTTGATATCATCGTGGATTACATTTTTGATGTTTCAGGTGTAAACAATAAGGCTAAGTCACCATGGCTGATTTCACAAACAATTACAATAACACTAAGAAAGGTTAAGCTTAGAGTAGTACTGTACACAATTGAATTTCCCAAAGACATAAAGCACATGTTGTAAATGCACGATGCATTGTAATGTTAAATGGATTTATACTGGGAAAAGGCAAACCCTTCACAATGTTACAACGGGTCAGAGTTGGTTGTAGTTAACAAAGGATTTTTGTCTTGTGTTGCATTGAATTGTTATTGAAATCAGCCTATTGTGTCCTTAAACTTAAGAATGTACCTATATACCAAGGATTTTTTATTTGATTTCATAAAGAATATGTACGGGAAATACAAACTATATGTAACATAACAAAGGATCATTGTAAGTTCCACTTTTATGATGTTGATATGGTGCATTCAATCATGGTGGTATCAGGGCCTAATCATGCGGTATCAAATTAACATTTTCTGTATCATTTTGTGTCAGCATTTCACTTAATTGGTGAATTGAATGGATCAACTCTCTTGTGTTTTGGGCAAATGAATGAGGACTATGAGGACTATTATTGCTATGACAAATTTACAATGAATAAATGGAAAAAGGAAAACAAATTTATGGCAAGGTATTATTAAACCATTTATTTCAACCGCCATTGCTTTTAATTTGTAGCCATGAAAATCTTAATGTACAAAATGAAAGCGGAAATGCAATTTGTTGATACATTATTATATATGGTCTCTATTATAGTCATTGCTAGTTTTTGAATACAAAAGCTATAATTCACTGATGGCATTCAAATCAATGTCAGAAAATATATGGTTATTGAAAAAATATGGAGCATTTTAAAGTATATTTTGACTTTCAGTAATATTATATATGCAAGTTCAATGCAAATGCATATACCAGTAAGACAGTGCGATTGAATTGATTCTACATTGCAAACGTGAATATTTTTGTGCACGGCTTATTTTGAATCATTTCACTTGCTTTTATTTTCGTGCTAGTGAATTCTTTAACGTGCAAGCAATGGTACATTTATTTTCAAGCTAGACAAATTGTGCGCAAAGAAAAAAATGTAGCACAAAAAAATACCACTTATACAGTGAGTGAATTAAAGTTCATCCTTGTTTAAACAATTAAAATAGGATGCAGAGTGCAGACGCCTATTGCATGTAAATGCAACACAAGCACCTGTTTTTGTTGGCCCTGCAATCTGCATTTAGGAGTTTACATTGTTCGATAAATGACAGCTCTACGTTTAGTAACTTGAAGGTAATTCTGTACCAAGGTGCTGTTTCTCACAAAAAATTTTACAATCAAAACAATGTGCAAATATAGCAAGTAATGGTTTGCAGCCATCGACATGCAACAAGCAAATACAGCTTTCAGAGCATGCTTGCCCAAAATATTGAAAGAGTTGAAGAAAAACTCAGTTCACTCTGCAAATTAAGGCTATAATACAAATGCTTTTTGCTTCGGAATGTAGCTACTTATGCAAATCGATCATCTCATAAGCTTTTATTAACAACAAGTAGCTTCATTTGAAAAGGTCTAAACTCACAATTTTTATAATGATAATTTGTTGGATTACAAAACATGACAGTAAAACCTTAAAAATTAATCATGTGCTTCTACTGTATGCACCAGTAACTATTATGTGTGCCAGTAAGTTTAAACTCAATAATATGAAAATACGCCTAGAAAAAGTGAAGAATTGTATAAGGGTTTGATAAAGTACCAATTGCAGCTATGGTTTTCTAAACCTACCGGTTTTATTTGGCTTTAATTCTCTTGTATGGGGAGACTTTGTTGAAAACTTGGTACATATTTGTGTATTTGTCTTATTACATGAACATGAAATATAACTGGCATATGCCGAGCATTTGTTTCAAATTAACCGGTGTATGATACTATCATTACACAAATAAGGTCTTTAAAGTAAAGAAAAATTTAATGTATCAACTGTATCGTAATCATTTGTATGTTTATGATGCAGATGCATAAACATTTAGTTTATATTATCATGTTACGGTGTATTTTTGAGATAAGTAGAATACATGACTGCTCATGAGGGCAATGGTTTAATCTATTGCCCAGAAGTGATCTTGAGACTTATATTGTTTCTGGAGAACAAAGGTTGATAGTCTCAAGATCGTTGAGGGAAAATAATTTTTAATATTGCCATAATGAAAGAGCATTCAATATTTGCTTTATATGCCGATTTTTTTTCTGAGTGGGCTATAAGGCTGTGATCACACAGAAGTATACAATATACGATTTTCGCTATAGGCAAATAGGGGAGGCACTCACATTTTTAGCTATGGAGATAATTTCCTGTCAATTTCCTATATGAGTACCTTCCTGGAAGTGTATAGCAAATATCATATTACGTATACTTCAATGTGATCGCAGCTTAATAAAACAGCTCAAATCATTTAAGTCGATATATACATGATATATAATTTAATCGCAAGTAATCCACTAATTAAGAACAAGATTTGATCACAAATTACTGTCATTGCTAAAGGATTTTGATAACTACAGAAATATTACAAATAAATTGGCTTAGGTCTGTCACAAGATGTTGTACTTTTGCCAGCTAGCCACAAGAAAGAGCAAGACAACTATGAAAAGGAAAAATCATATAACTCATATATTATATGTGTACCTTATTTACATAATTCTAATATTGATATATCAATGATATGAGTAGTTAGTCAATATTTCAACCACATAAACCATTTGCTTTATCAGATACTAGTCAAGAATATGCTGAAGACCAGGTCTTTCCAGAATCCCTACAACAAAGTGGACTCCAGCAAGAAGAGCGCCACCCCAGCCAGTCAACGTGTCTTACTTGCCCCTATCAGGTATAGCCTAAGTACAGTGCACTCATCAATCAACCAAACTATTGCCCATAATGTCATCAGGCACGTGTGACTGATCCTATTTGTCAACCCTATAGCTTTCTCAGTGTCCATTATTTCTTTTGTCAAGGAATATTTAACCATGTGTTCTAGTCAAGTCACCCATGTGATTATTTTATATGATGAATAACTCACACCTCACGTTTTGTTTGCCTTTTGGGATTACTCATGCTTTTTATTTTATTATCTCTTACATATCCCTTTAAAAAGCACCCAAAGATAATAATACTCAATCACTTTATTATGAAAATCTTAGCTCTCTAACACTGACTTTAGTGGAAAAATATCTTTGCAACTTTGTGTTGAATTTTTAAAATGTAAACGGTTCATTTTTGATGATGATTGGAAAACTCCCTTTCAATCAAATGAAAATGTTTTAAATCAAACTTTGAACCAAGGGGATTTAAAATTTGAAGCAGTGTTTGTCGCTAAAGAATAAATACATATACTTTTGGTCCTGAAGTTGAGATCTGGGGCAGATTTCACTAACATTTAGCGATGGTCGCTAACCCTGTTTTGACCTCTAACTCAGAAAATTATCACTGAATTGTTAAAGATACTCGCTATTTAACAATAATTTTTGGAGCTAGCGATGAAAATGGGGTTAGCAACTATCACTAAATGTTAGTAAAATCGGCCCCTGAAGTTTACTTATCAGAATATGCAATCCAAAGTTTCTGTTTTTGAGATTTATGTGAGTAATCCCAAAAGCCAATGCAGCAATCAGCGGTACACCATGCAGGCTCATCTTGCACCTATACTACACTGCTCTTTGTTACATAACTATATAATCCTTATTGCTTTTGCTTTGCTT
>JXSR01S001051.1:37912-57645 GCA_000969725.1 Ophiothrix spiculata | reverse complement strand
CCCGCTATTCAGAATATTTTTTTTCTGTATAGTGGACATTCTGAATAATGGGTTGTTAAGTGCCAATTGGCCCATTATTCAGAAGGCCCACTATTCAGAATTCAATAGCGGGCCAATTTCATTATTCTGAATAGCAGGCCTTCTGAACAGAGGGTCTTCTGAGTAAAATGAAACACCCAATACTCAGAAAACCTGTTATTCAGAAAATTCTGAATAGCAGGCCTTCTGAATATAGGTCCTTCTAAACAGGCTGTACATGTTTTAAACTGCTAGCAAAACATCAATCCAAAATTCCTGAAAACAACATGGATGCTTTAATCTACCTTTTTTCCCTTAGTTTTAGGTTTTCTGATACCGTATCCACTTGTCCAATTCAACTACTCATTTTCGAAATTTAGATCACGTTACAGTTGAGCGTGCCAAAAATTGATAAAATAATTGAAATGAAGTGTCGGTAACAGAGTATGACTATTTGTTAAACTTTTGGAAATGGGGATTTTGTTAATTGTCAGATGGAAAATAGTTGAATTAGACGAGTGAATAGGGTATGTCATGCTTTGAAGAATTATAAGTCTACTCCAGGGTGTCATATGAATTTGAAACCAGTGGCATTTTAAAGCTGGAGATGTGTTCTTTTTGATTTTGATTTACAATAATATAAATTCTATCTGGGGCCGATTTGATTATAAAGGTTTGTGGTGGATGGTCATGCTTTGTTAAATAAACAATACATAAAGGGCAAAAATATTTAAAACAAAACTGTAAATTAATACTACAATTGTTATGCTTAGTTCCAACATGTGACACCATCTCTAGTGGACAAAACAATTAATAGTGTAGATCCATAAATGATTACACAGTACTCTGCAAACAGAATAGTAATTTGACTGAGAATGCGGCTACTGAACCAGTCGGCATTATTCCTTGAGTATGCACAAGATGCTTGTTGCGTTGCAGTGAAGTAAATGTAGCACGCAGTCAAGGCACAGACCTTTTTCACTACACAATCGCAAAGTTTCGGTCCAGGTGTAACGCCCTCTACGCAATTCCCTAACTTAGCCAAATTTTTAGGGTGCAAATAGATGTGTTTCCTATCTGCACTTTCTTTAATCTACGGATCACACATAGTGAAAACAAATTCATCAAGATTTATATTTAGCAAGATTGCTATTTTAGCCATGTGAAAGAAAAGAAAGAAAGTTGTATCTACAACAAATTCCATATCAGTTAGCACCTTGCCACTAGAAAGACAAAAAAAACCTCCAAAGTTGTCCCATATCTCAGTGGCTCTTGGAAATGATTCTTCAGGTGACACTAAGAATCCATTTCAAGAGCCACTGACCTAACACGGGTCTATTGTAAAGTGAGTAAAGCAAATTTATGAAAAATGGCAGTTATTTTAGATAACTTTTTTGCATTCACATGACGCAAAATGCTGCTGAACATTTTTCCCTGGCTTATCTGAGGTTGCAAACATTTGAACTTGAACCAAAAATTTACAATGGGGAGATACCGGACTTTGTATACCGGCCCATATGTAATGACGTCGTCAGCCATGGAGCTCAAATTGGGGTTATTCGAGTCCACTCGGTTCTGCTAAAATCAACTCCAAGTGCTGAGATCCAGTTGCGCGTAGAGACAATTAAACTGCGCAAATAATACTTAAAGCGAATGATACGCCAACCTGCAGGCAAAGTGTATTCAATTTATATTATCTGCAAAAACCCAAGTACCCCCAATTTTGTCTCCATACCGGAATAAAAATGGCGCAGTCTTGTATCTCCCCTGTAAATCTATGGATTCAACAGATATTTAAGACTCTCTTGTGATGTCTTGCTCAAATCATCTTATACGTGACGTGGAATATCGAAAGGTGCATATGTGCGGCATAGTTGATTTTGAGGTACAGATGGCTGAAGTTGAAAATGAGTGGACATGGTCAGGAGGTTGATCTGAGGTATCATAAAATTTGGATTTCCAACAATTTCAGTAGACTCTTTTTGTGCCAAGACTGAAAATGACATAAGTATGGCACCATATTAAAGAGGAATAAACACTCTCCACCGATATGAATAGCTCAATTTTGACTTTGGACGTATACCTTTCAATGTAGCGCATCACATTTTAACTAATTAATTCCAGTTTTTCGAGGAAATCAGTTATTATGACCACTCAACTAGGAGTTATAGACTCTATATTCGTAATCTCTCGGTGTGCTGCTACATTAGCATGTTATGCATATATACACTCTAAAGCATTTCAACAATGAAATGGGTTATTCCAGATGTATTCCGAACCCCCATCCCTCTCTATGGAAGATACTATTGGAAGTAAAAATGACAGCTGGAATTCATGTTCAATTTGAACAAATTTACAAATTTGACAGCTGGAATTCCAGATTTCATAAGTTGAAATAACTGGGATTTCAAAAATTTGCTGTGCATTCCATACCTTCCAACAGCTGGAATTGAAGGCCAAAATAAAAGCTGGAAACCTGAAATGAATTCCAACTAGAAGTGTTCTATTTGGACTTGCCTTCCATGAGGTGGGGGAAAGGTGTTTAATACATCAGGGCCCTATTTCATAAAAGTTAGTATTAACCTAAGTCATGGAACTTAGGATGAATTGCTCATTTGAACTCTGGATAGATTTTTAAAGTTCGAGTTAATCTTAATGTTATTAATACTGGTACTAATTATCTTCTACTTCATAACGAAATTTAAAACAAAGACTTTTTCTGATTTTTTTCGTAAAACAAGATAGGATGAATCCTATAATTAAGACTTATAGGTTGATTTTAACTTTTATGAAATAGAGCCCTGGAATAGCCAAATGTAAATCAATAAAGTTAAATACTCTTGCATGCAAAAGAGCATGGGCGCACTCCCAGCAACTGATGAGAAATTCATGGAGAGTGTACACAGCAGTATGCCTGCACATGCAGATGACAAAACCTGTCATGTATACTCACCAGGTATACACTGTATACAACGCTGCGCAGAGAAGGAGCATTCGCACAGGGGACCAATGGCTTTATGTGACTTCCGAACCATGCAGCATTTAGAGAGTAAAGTTTCTTGCCCAGGGAAACAAGGAGACATGGTTCAACCGGCAGTGCCACCACCAGGGCTTGAACCCTAAACCTCTGTATTACGAGTCCTGTTCTCTCACCGCGCGGGCAAGCTCCCTGTGAGTCCTGTAGAATCGCACTCTGGCATGTTAATGTTAAACCATACCAATATCTCAATTCAAATCCTTGATATGACCCATGGAACTCAAAATATTTACAGAAGCCATCACAAGACATTGCCGTTGCCTCTGGAATGTAATTTACATTCAGATAAAAACATTCCCTATATGTACAGGGGCTATTTTGTGTAACCCCCTTATGCCCATGATATACTAGCAAGATGCAGCTACAATCTTCTGCAAAACTCGTTGGGACACTAATGCTATGTACACAATGACAATAAAAAAGGTTGGCCATTTATGTAAAATTGCTTCTGCGATCTTATAGAAAACTTAAGTTGTTACCGTTTACAAAACTTTTTCAATCCCCTCCTCCCGCCCCTCCTGAATCAATGATTAAGGGGAGCGGGGAGAGTGCTTAATATCACTAAGTGTCCCAACACTTTTGCAGAAGATTGTATCGTAGGGATGAAAAAAATAGGTACAGGGTTTACTAATTGTCTCATAAAATCGGATCGCATTGTCCAAACTTTACGATTTTTGCACACAATAATGTGCAGATATGGAGCATTAAAATATATTATATTTACATTAAAATAATAAGATCTCATAAACTACACTTATATTTCTTCATTTGATGTTAACCCTCTCCCTGCTTGGAAAATGTGACCCAGGATCTAAAATTTCTTCTTTTGACAGTGACCATGTCATCCCACATAAATAACCAATTATTTACTGTGGTTGAAGCTTATCCTCTTAAGACATAACAGACCTTTTCAAAACACGACTATCCGAGAATTTCCGAAGCTGATTTTACACTTTCCGGCAATTGTCGAAAGAAAAAGTGACTCTTCAACACAATAACCAGAATGTTAATTTCGCGTTCTCGTTAATTGGTTGCGTACGAATTCGAACTTGGAATTAGCGTCAGCACTACAGAGTCACTTTCAGTTTGATCGCCCTGCAACTTCAAATCTTATAAGCTTAATCAGCGCAGATCAGCCAATTTCAAATGGAAATTTCACTCTTTATGTCGGTAAGCTTATGGTACCATCGGCCAAAAGTTGTTCAGAATGAGTGTATCTAATATTGTATGGGTCTGGTTCTATTTATTTTTCACTTGTATTGCACTGAAATGCGAGTGATTTTTCGGACATTTTTTGTTGACAAAATCGTGCATACTAATGAGCTTGTACGTGATTGGTTGAAAAAATGGCCATGTGATCAATGTTCCGGAGATTTCCGAATGGATTCTGAAAAGGTCTATAGCTATTCAATAAGTTATTGGATTATTGATTGGTCAATTGCTTTGTTCAATAGATGTCCTTTGTTATGTGATTCATAATCTCTTTGATGAACTGTCACTTACATAATAGATCAAGTTTTATAGCTCTTTTCTTTTGAATTGAGAAGTCTACTTATAATTGAATGGTGTTACAAAAACATTCATCAAACTGTGTTAAAGTTTATGGCTGAACATGTCGAGTGTACTCGACATTAGAGCCAAGAGGGTTAAGCAATTTTCAACGTCACAAGGTTTAAGAGTTGGTAAATATCACAACAAGAGTTTTGTTTGATAAAAAGAAAGGAGAATTGTATAAAAGTATCAAAATATTTAACTAAAATGAGAGGATATTGCTTGTATTGCTTGTTTGAGATTGTACTGCTGGTTCCCTGGTTGGATTAATTCCACTTCACCACCCGTTATTCGCTTTTGGCGATATCAATTGTAACCACTTGAAGATGCAAGACAACAATAATGGGTATTTATGACGCAATTGTGTAGCCTCTACCGAAATCAAAATGATATCACCATGCCACAACGGAAATTTGACATTAAAAGTCTGACGATTCGGTTGTAGAGGCTATCACAGTCTACCATTTCAAAATAAAAAATAATAACAGTATATATTTTTCTTATGTTTGGTTGACCGTTGAAATTTCGTGCAACTAAACATTAATAACCACACATGAATATGACATACATTTAAATTAAATACAATAGGCGTTGACCGTGAATTAAAGAAATAAAGTCCGATTAATATGATAATTTAAGGTATCTTTTAAAATCGATGTTTACATTTCTTGTATAGGCCCTTCTTGGTCGACAATACGTAGTATATTACACGAAGTAATCTCCTGAAAATCATTTGATTCAATGGCTTGACACGATGAGCGAACATTCAACCATGTGGATCTACTCTGGGCCTACGCCTCCTTGGTATGGTTCGAATCTCAACTGTTACTCCCAACTTTTTTCTTACATTTAACACGATGACTAATATAGAATTCCCAACTTTCCTGGTTTAACACTAATCTAATCAAGTTTTGACTTCGGAACCTAAGGATGCAAAAATCATATTGTTTATGATATTTATTTATTTTTTTATTTTTTTATTTATTACTTTCTATGTTTATATTTCCTTAATTATACTTAATTTTTATTTATTTTTCCTAGCGCTACGTTATCATTGACATTTTGTATTAATGTAATTGGGCCTATTGCCATAATATATGCTTCTCTTAAACAAACTTGCACTGATTGCTTTAGCTAAATTTATTCAAAGTTTATTTATTGAGATTATGGTAGTAATATATATATATCGCATTTTTCTAATAAAGTATTATTTATATGTTTACTAGTGAGGTATTCAAACTACAACATAATGCAATACAGGTCTGTTTCGTATGAACATGGAGGATCCATGTCTACACTCCTCAGTTGCTTAGTGCTGAATGAATACAGTTAAAAATACATGACTGTACCACAATGGCAAAACTACTTGAAATTATACAACAGGTTCCTCTTCCTGTGTCTACAACCACTTACAAGCTCGTTTCTATTGTTAAGAGTTGACATAAGTGGTTTGTGGTCATGTGTTATATACTAGGTAACCTAATACAGCGGTGCAGTAACAAATTCCTTACTTCACTATGTTTGTCATGTCGTAATTCCCTTATTTTATGTCATACATTAGTAAATTTGGTGTCATATGAGAGAGAAATTAATATATTTTAATAAAATGAAAATTGTATGTGTTTAGCTTATTTGGTTTTTAATTGGGATCAATTAATGTGTTAATTAACCAAAGCGGTGCAGGATGCGGAGCCGCAGGATGCGGAGCCAGTGATTCACATAATTGGTTGTAATTCCCACCTACTTGCATAGATTTTCACAAGATTTGGACACAAGAATACCAAGGTAAAGTTACACATGTGTCATAAAAATATATGGAATTGAAAGTTATCTGGGGTCAATTGGGATCAAAAAATCTCTATGATCAAGATAGGTACAAGTGGTTGCAAAATGTGTCACTATTCCCTCATACGTTTATGAATTTTCATAAGACTTGGAGCATTAGGATTACCCTTTAGGGGGTTGACAATGTAGCATGACAAATTTTAAGGTAAAGGTATTTTAAGGGGTCATCTGGGGTCATTATTTTTTTACAGTTTAATCACCGTCGGATGATTAATAAAAACCTGAAAAAGAGGTTTAACTGGAAGATGCTGGATGGTAGTTGTGATGTATGAACCTATGTAGAATATTAAGCATGTTCTTAGTTACAAAAATGGCATCTGTAAAAGTGTTTTTCATTTTGTTTTCAAATATTTCTTTTGTTACACCCTGTACATTTTCTACACACCCTGTATATTAAAATTATCATAAGATGAGTCCTTACTTTTCACCCTTTATGAATATATATACTTTTCCTATCCTAATATGAATAGTTTTAAAGTTTAAGAAGCTGAAAGTGGAAACTGCTGGTTTTGCCCATTTCCTGTGTGTTACCAGAAGGTAACCCAACTTACGACACACAACCTTGTATAAAGTATTATTTATGATAGACCTACATGTTCCTCTCATCTGATTGAAGATATTGGAAATGTTGTCATTATATCTGTCTCAAAACTCGAGATGTAAATTGGTAATTAAACTGATTAAAGTATCTATTAAAATGGGTGTATGTTTGATTTCAAATATATGTATTATCCAGGCTTTATGTAAGCATATGTATGGATTTAAAGTTAAACATGATGAAATATATATATAACTTTGGTATTATGGGCCGACCAGACAGCAACGACGGCAGTACTAATGATTATGAAAAATAAGTGTAATGATATTAGCCTTATAATGTAAAAATCCATTATCATTGTCGCCCATATATAATCGCGATCATTCAATCAATAAAAAAGATATTCTTATCGTTCCGTTACCATTAATCTTCAGTGTGGCCGGCCTAGAGGTAATCATATAAGATACTCAATAGACTCGACGTAGGGAACATAAGCTTTATCAAATTTTTGACTGATTTTTAAAACTTTAAATTTGGTCAACATGGTGAATAATAGCCCTTAAAGTACTATCTTTTTGGTATTTATTTAAAAACGTGGTTGGAAGCCTTTAAAAATATCGTTAATTAAGATCAACATATTTTTTTATAATATAACGTGAAGGGTTATTATCCTCTCTTTATTTTCTGAAAATGTCGTGCAATTCTAATGAAGCATTTGTAAGTTATGAGACAATTTATGATATTTATACACAATTTTTTCAACACTACGATACAATCTTCTGCAAAACTCGTTGGGACACTAATGCTATGTACACAATGACAATAAAAAAGGTTGGCCATTTATGTAAAATTGCTTCTGCGATCTTATAGAAAACTTAAGTTGTTACTGTTTACAAAACTTTTTCAATCCCCCTCCTCCTGCCCCTCCTGAATCAATGTTGTGCACACATGTGTCTAAAATACTCAACATTGATTAAGGGGAGCGGGGAGAGTGCTTAATATCAAAAAGTGTCCCAACACTTTTGCAGAAGATTGTAGCATCTAGCTATAGATGCTAACAGATACCCCAAGGTTCAAATTATTTTAACTTGCTGGCGTCTGGTTTACAGCCTCAAAGCATCTAAAATCAAACAAAGTAGCTGGGTCGTGCTATTACTCAATAAACCTTGAAGTATGCAACAAGCAGACGATTAACACACATAAATCAATATGACCATACAGGGAAGTAAATTAGTTCCTATTTTCCGAATCGTAACAATGTACCCAATCTTATTGAATATTTAAATGAACTGATGATTAATGTTTGACAATGTGGTAGCAACAAAATTAGCCTAAAATAATACCAACATGATGAATGATCCATGAACAAAAATATACAGTGATTTGGTCTTAATCAATCATTACCAGTCTCTTACACAATATAAAACCACAAGTTCCCAATGTTGTAGAATACAAGGGGTATATTATGGATCTTGCAACAGAGTCTGATTGCTTGGTGCATACTTCATCATTTACTGGTATCATAATGGTTCTTGTTTGATCTTGACAGGTGTAGTGTCCATATGCATGTCTTCATCTTTAGTGTTCTGTTTCTTGAGCTGTGATTCTGCAATATCTCCTAATGCTTCTTGGATCCTTCCCAGGAGATCCTCGCCTCTCTCCACCACCTCTGCTAACCGCTGAGCTGCCTCCTGATTGTCTTGCTCTAACCGCTGTAAACTAGCATTCTGTAAAAGAAAAGTAGACCATCAATGTAAATAACTATGGTATAAGCAAATCAAACCAACACATCCCCACCATAGCCAACTTTTCTGAGACCATAAAACCAATTTTCTATCTTCAACTACTTATCATATGGCTGCAAGAAAAGCACACGTCGTCATGTGGGTGCAAGAAAGCCGTATCTGGCTGCCCTAAGTTATATTTATTTTACAACTTGTCACAAGAATGTGCAAATCTCTCAAAATTTCTCTGTCGTATGTCAGTGGTTCTTGAAATGGTTCTTCAGGTGACACTGACCCAAGACTGGAGGTTTTACAGTGTGCAATACAAATTTATGACAAATGGCAGCTATTGCAGACACGACTTTCTTAAACTAACATGAGGAAGTGCAATAGCTGCCACTTTTCATACATTTGTATAACACTGTTAGCCGGTTAAACAGGGTGAGTCAAAATAAAGTGTAATATATACTGAATTAATAAATTGAAACCGTTGATTGGTTCAAACCCGATAACTGGATTTCAAACAGTTTCAACCACTTTGAGAAATGCCGTAAATAGTTCTTTGAAAAACACTACTTACAGGTTTTTAAAGACTATTTACGGGTTTTTTAAAAGACTATTTACAGGTTTTAAAAGCTGCGTCATTTATCTTGAACGCAAAGCAACCATCACGCACGGAAGTACGCGCGCATAAATCATGCAAGCTATTATGCGCAATTAACCTATTACTTGCAGTATGGTGAGCATGGTGTTAGTGTGAATTTTTTGATACGATTAATTACTAAATTAGGCCATTGGGTAGGTAAAAATCATAATATTCTAAAATTTATTGATACAGTATATAAAACAAATATAAACTAACTTTTTCAGACCTCTGGATTAAAACATTGATCTTTCAGTGATTAGAATTTAGCTATTTAATTCAGGGCTGTGCCCCTCAGTAAAATAGCTAAATTTTAATCACTCCATAGTTTTAATCAAATCTAAGTCAGTATATATTTGTATAATATAATATAATCAGTGATTTTATTTAACCAGTTCCTTTCATTCTTTTGCAAAATTGTTCCTGTATGAGATGTCATATTTCATTAGCTTTCATAGAAAATGTATTTTGTTGAAATTGGACAAAGCATTCTTAAGTTATAGTCATTTGAATGAATGTACCCAATTTGAACGGCAAACAAACTACGCTATTTACTTTACGTGTGTACTGTTAACAAAGGCTGTTGTCTCTCTCAATTGTTATGATAGGATCGCCCTTGGAAATCTTCCTTGTTTCTGTTACAAAGAGTTGCGTGGTCTTTAGCTTAAATAAATAATATTTTAGATAGCTTGAGGTGTTGGGACCTGGTTGGCATCCATAAACTACAGACAAAACAGACGGTGATCTTCAACCAGACTATGAGTCTGATGATACTTAATTGCAAAAAAAAATCCAACTCCATTGTTGTGCCATGATTTATCTCCTGGCATTGGTTGTCAAAATTGTGCATTTATACCTGAAATGACCATCAGTACTTTGATCAGCATCCTTGAATCTTCTATAATATCTCTGCAAAATGTGTGTCTGTTTAACATTTTGAATGCAGCGTCAAATTCATCAATGCACAATCAATAAGATATTACACACTGTTGTACAGGAGAGAGAGTTCATGTTGAAGCAAATTTGTTCAATATTAAAATTGGGTACCTTCGTTTCGTTTAAATGGCTGTAACTTTTGAACGCATTGGTCAATTTTCATAATTCAACAAACTAGAATTCTCATGAAAGCTGATTAAATTTGCTATTTATCAAGCACAATTAAAGTTGGTAAACGTAAAAGGATTTCCTGTAAAAAACTCCTTCATTGATTACACTTTAATTTGACTCACCCTGTAGTGACCTGTCTTGGGTCAGTGGCACTTGAAATGACATTGTCACTTGAAGAACTATTTCAAGAGCCATTGTCATATAGAAGTTTAATTTGCAGTTATTATTGCATTCTGGTGACAAGATGTTAAATAAAAATTTAAAATATTGCAGTCATTGCAGATATGACTTTCTTGCATTCACATGACAGACTGTATCTTCAGATTTGCAAACAGAAAACATCAACTTTCAATTCAGTCTACTTAAAAAAACCCACTTGAAATGGTATTAAATTGTTAATTTCATCTGGCTTCAGTCCAGGTGGAATGAAACCATTGTCATTTTTAGATTTAGATAAATTCCAGGGAAAAGGGAAATACTCGTACTCTGGCAACTAAATGGTAATTTGACGGAGAATGCGTCTATCGAGCCAGTCAAGCGTTGTTCTTTGCTAACACACAATTTGGCGGCAAAATGTAAGATGCGTATTGTGTTGTAGTCAAGTAGTAGTAGCGTGCGACAGATCGCACGGCGGAGTTACCACGCACTCGCACTCAAGGCATGGCGCCCACGTGGCGCAATCTCCTAACTTAGCCCAATTTTTAGGGTGCAAATAGACAAGTGACCTAAATTGAACTTTCTTTAATCTATGGAAATACTCTTTTGATCACTGTTTTGAGGGTATGGGAACAACCACAATACTGTATGTCTCTAATTGAAGGCAAGTTATTATATCATACTATTATTGTTTCAAATAAATTTCGGACAAGAACTGGCAATTTGAATGCAGCCAACGCGTATCCACAAGCTGTGACAAGCACAGGACATCGGGAAGTACGCAACGCCATTTCTAATCAGTAATAACAGTACTGCATCGCACGCTCATGGAAAGCGTTGCATATTGGTGTAAATTGCACACCCAATACTGTGACGCAAGGCTATGAATTTTCATGTCCAAAAATTATTTGAAACAACAATACCAATTTTTATCTCTCTTGATTAAACCTTAAAGTACAAACCTGTAATTCTTCTGTTGATTCTTCACTAGGCAATGAGTCTATGAGGACGTCAATGTCTTTGGCTGTCCTGGCAATAAGCTGTGCAAATAGACTTGTGAAATCTTCTGGAGAGGGAGATGCTGCTGGCTGAGTTTCTTGGCCACCACCCCCTGGGGTACTTGCTGTAAGGTTAACAAAGAAATAAAATGAGATTAACATTTTAGGCTGTTCTAGTGGATGTGGATGAGATGCAGTTTGGGTTTATGCCAGAGAAGGGAACGATAGATGCAGTGTTTATTTTGAGGAGGTTGCAAGAGGAATTTCGAGCTAAAGGGAGAAAGTTGTACATGTGTTTTGTGGATTTGGAAAAGGCAATTGACAGAGTTCAAAGGAAGGTGATGGAGTGGGCAATGAGGAAGAGAGGTATACCAGAGGTTTTGGTTAGTGTGGTGTTGATTTTGTATGAAGGAGTAAAGACAAGAGTTACAGTGTGGTCTGGTTTGTCTGAAGAGTTTTTAGGTGAAGGTGGGGTACATCAAGGTTCTGTACTGTCGCCGCTGATATTTGCAATTGTAATTGATGTGGTCACGGAGAGTGCTAAAGAAAGTTTAATGTACAAGATGCTGTATGTTGATGACTTGGTCCTAATCAGAGGCATCTATGTTTTATTGGTATCACAATACAAAGGGCTACTTAACACTCAATGAAAATGGTGATCCAGTTTGCGGCATTGGTAAGTGGTGACTTCCGGTGCCCCAAAGCACCCTACATGGTGGCGATAAGCCTATCAAAATCTTCGGTACCTCTAATTTGCTCATTTTGTCTAATTTTCACTATATTCTCAACTGTTTACTAGTGAAACATACATATTTTGTTATGCAATCACAAGAAAACCAAATACCAGCAATTAAAATCTCCCCTATTATTTTGTATAAAAATAGTGTTACCATAGAAATACACATAATATAAAACATATGCTGTTAAATTGTTTTAGTTACTGAAGTTCCTTAGAATAATTGATTGGTTGAGCAACTTTTTTTAAGGCAAAAAATATGTTTGTTTCTTTTTATGCCTTTTGCCAAAATAAACCATTTTGAAGTAAAAAACTGAAAAATTCAAGATGAATATAGACTTTTGTAAACTTTTACAATTAGTTTAAGAGTTAAATAAGAAAATTAGTTTGTACGGTACCAGCTGGAAAGGTTTTTAGCTAAAACCATGGTTTTATTTCTTGTCAACAGGACGACTCATTGAACTGTTCTGCTTGAAAGCCTGCAATGATGCGTATCTTTTCTGGACAGTTGATGCTCACTTAAATCATGGTTTAGCTAAACATCTTTCTGGAATACGGGCTAAAGATTTTAAAGATTGAATTTTATCATCATCTTATTTGTTAAGCATTTGGTAATTGGCAGGGATAAAGACAGAGGGCAGTCTGACCTAATAGATTTAATTAGGCAGAAACACAGCAGTCATGTGTGAAGCCGAGAACTTTAATTCTTCTTCCCGCTGATATTAATGCAAAGAACCAAACTCACTAGCTATACGAAAAATCATTATTTTTGTAAAAATATATGAATAGTTGTGGTAATTGATTAAATTCCTGAATGTCAATATAAAACTCATACGAACACATAATATAAAGTATAAGTTTTAAATGTTTATCATAAGCGAGAAAAGAGAAGTTTTTTTGACTAAAAGGCTTTCAAAAAAAAAAAAAAAAAACCTTGAACATTTTCACTCATAAAAAAATCAGATTTAAAAATCATTTTCACCTTGAAATTCCCCTTTTGGGCATCCAATATTTACTTATGTGTTCTCAAGAGCCTTCGGAATCGTACAGCCATCTAAACGGTTGTAGATTTATATGGAAATGTATTATTTTTTTTCAAAACAATTGATGAATTTGATATGTCACCTTGGTTATGTGGAACATTTATGCGGGCTGCCGTACTTACGATCTGCATAAGTTCCATGGCAAGGTCCCCTGTAACATCATGCACAGGTTTATTAGATATGGGGATGCAGCAAATATTTAATGAGACCGACACGTTCGAACATGGCGCGATGAGTTAATTAACATGCCAATGGTGTACCAATGGTTAGGTCGTCCAAATAAAAATTAATTTGAGTCTTTTTATATGTCAACTCTACCCTTTAGTTGCTGTAAAATTCAGAAAAACTCTTGGGCTGATTTAGTTAAATTTTGGAGGTAAACAAAGTAATTTTCGAGCTGCAAAAGAATTTTAGACATGGTTTTCATGAGTGAAAATGTTTGAGTTTTTTCCAAAAGACATCTTGGTCAAGAATTTATTTTTTAATCTGCTTGTTCTCATTAATCTGTTTTAGTCAGAACTGGTGCCTCATATTTGTTTAATATTAATATTCCTCAGTATCAATTAATATGACTATCGTTAAAATAACGTTGACATTAGTGTATTCCTTTACATAGGTAAATTTGCTTTTCTCATTTTTCATTTTTGAAACTTATTTAGTCCTTTATTTTGAAGTTCCCTGGTCAGCGCATGACTGTTACGTTTCTGTTTTAATTGTTAATAAAAGATCTTGACATACCTTGATTCTGTTTGTCAAATCCTGGGAATTTCGATGCTGGTGCACTCTGTTGTAGCACTCCTATACTGTTGCAGAAATGATCAGCTAGCTGTAAATGGGCAAGCACAAATACAAATATGGTTAGTACAGCTTCAAAATATCTACTGCTGCAAGGTTACAACAATACTGTTTTTCTTCTTCATCTAACCTTTTGTGGGTTTGTTATCTAGTCTTTTTTTTTGTTACACTTCTCGGATAAATTTCCGGTGAATTTTGCAGCCGGCAAGTTATATTGTTACAATGGTGACTGTAATTTTCACACTGTCTTGGGGTTTGCAAGATTTATGGTCAAACATGGTATCGTATACAACATTAAACAACATCACTGCACCTATTTTTATTTATCTATGTATTATTTTCCAATAAAAAGTCCATGTTTCTATGAAAAATTTGTACACCGTACCGGCATGTACATCGTTGTAAATTTTATTGAAAATCACCTGCGCTTATCACTATTTTTTTCACCAAATCCAGGGTAAACTATAGATACTAATTGCGCCGCACCCATTTAAAAATGTTTCAAACTTGGATCAATAAATTTCCTGTTATTTTGGATTTCAATGGAGAGATAGTTTGTTTCTTTTTTAAGACACTTTTAACTTAAAAGTTACTTCTTCTATAATAATCTTCCATTTCCGGGGCTTCATTTTTGTTGCCTTGAAAACAGAAATTCAGTGTTCATTTTAAAACAACTTAACTAATTGCTTTGCTTTAACATATTACAAAATCACGATGGAATCACAATGATATTTTGAAAATATTATTGCTTCTGATTGGCATTTTGTCTATCAAAAATTACTTCCACAATTAACAATCAATCTACATATGAAATTAAAGGTGATTTGGGGTCATAAACTTATATAATCAATCAACAAAACCTACATACAACAGCATTCAAGCTCTGACTTACGTTCAGTGGACAGGACACAGGTGTGAAAAAATATTTAGGGGTGAAAACAGTAAAAAAAAATTGAATAGTTATGTGTTTCTAAGGGTAAAACATCCTGTATTTCAGATTTTGGCACTTTAAACCCAATATTTTGCACAAAATTTAAGAAAGAACTGATCATTGGTCTGATTTTGGCCAAAAATGGCAGTTTCGGGGTGAGTGTATAAAAACCATCAAATATTGCCTGGTTTCTTATTCTAATTGTATAACAAGGGTACTCTTGTGGGGGTGCACCTGCTAGTCTGACAATGGGCTAGTCTGACAATGCGCTAGTCCGACACTGCGCTAGTTCGACTACACACTTTTTCCTACACCTTAGAGGTGCATCAGTCTGAAAATGAAAACCACTGAGCTGGTCCGAAAATACAATGCGTCAGTCCGAAAATGAAAACCACTTCGCTAGTCCAACACTGCGCTAGTCCTAATTTTTAAATGAAAATACCCTGCGCTAATCCGAAAATGACATACACTGCGCTAGTCCGAATTTGAAAAACACTGCGCTAGTCCGAATCTGAAAACCAATGCACTAGTCCGACAAAAATGTATTGTGTATACAAACAGAAATCCACTATGCCAGTCCAACAGAAATGTTGGACTAGCAGAGTGTTTTTCAGATTCGCACTAGCGCTGTGTATTTCCTTTTCGGACTAGCGCCGTGTCGGACTAGCAACATGTATTTCATTTTCGGACTAGCGCTGTGTCAGACTAGCGCTGTGTATTTCATTTTTGGACTAGCGCAGTGTCGTACTAGCCAAGGCAAGGTTCACGCTAATGATTTTTTATGGGGTCCCATGAACCCTTTAACTCTATATTTTTTCAAACAACGGGGTCCTGGGATAAATTTATGGGGTCCCATCTTAAAATGGCAAAATAAATTTAAAAAAAAATAAATAAAACAATAAATAAATCAATCAATAAATGAAACAATAAAATAAAACAATAAATAAATAAGTAAACCAATCAATCAATCAATCAAACAATCAATACCAAAATGTGAATTTATTATAATATTTCGAATATGATGCTCCTCTTAATGAAGGAATCTCCAATATTGTAAACAAAACACCCAAATTATGGCTGACAAAATCGTCAGATTTACTCCCTGATTTCAGTCAGGAATAGGCATTTTTTAAGAAAAATATTCCATTTCTATATGTATAAATATGTTTGTTTCTTTAAAAATATTTCAGTTATAGATAAATCACATAATATATGCAAGTTTGAGCGTCAAGTTTTTGCAGTAGTGAACAGTGCATTGACTGCAGAATTCAACAGCGCCGGTGATGTTTTCATTTTGACTGACAATTATGATGGTGATTTTTCGAATTCTCAGGTTTATTTCTGTTTTTTTCACTTACAATTCTGAATAAAAATAATATTTTTCTTTGATCTAAACACAAGTTGTGTAAATTTGGTAAGCTTCCATTATTTGTGTATATATCAATTGATGCCATATTTCAGGAAATTTTAGTATTTTACATAAGGGGTTACAACTTCAAGCTTATTGCGACCAGACGAAATTGATCGTGTATGACGCGAAGACGTAGTTTAGCGTGGTCTTGGGACTAGCACATTGTTAAACTAGCGGCGTGTCGGACTAGGAAAGTGTACTCCTCTTGTGATCTTCAAATCACTGAATGGGATACATGTAAATCCTCCTCTTTGTTTTTGTAACCGGGTTAGAAAGTCGAGGATTAGGGTGACAATTGGTTTCACAAAATTTGTAATTTTCAATAAAGTTTATAGCCTACATGTTTAGCTTCAGATCAGGGTCACCATTTGCATGTGTGCATGACGACTGAACCACCACCCAGGGTCAGTATTTTTAACGATATTGTAAATTCATATTTGTGAGTAAAATTTTAGAATATAGTACAAAAAATAATGCAATTAAAGGGGCATTGGACAAGTTCAGCATCATCCCCAAACTTTTCCCAAAACATTTTGAGATTTTTGCATCATTTGAAGTATTAGCGGTAACTGGCGGTAATAATGACAGCATGCATAGTTTCATTGTCAAATTCAAACCCTATATACCAAAATATTTAGATATTCTCTTATTTTTAATTATCATCGTCGACAAAGATAAATACTGCATCTATAGTTGAATTTATAGAATTGGCCTTTTCAGGGTATCTAATGAAAATCACAAATTTCTTTTGATTTTTGTTGCAATCTATGATGTGAAAGGAATGTTTTACAAACAAATCTTTGGCTCTTTCTCATTGTATAGCATCAATAAATACATTTAGAGAATAGCCTCATACCTAAAATCAACAAATAAAATAAATTCAAATGTTTGACTTTTTTGAAGGTTTTGATCAACATTTTCCCGATATCTGGTAATTGACTGTTATTTTCTAACTTAGGAAGTGATATCATCCACAAACAAAATTTGAAAATGTTGTCCAATGCCCCTTTAAATATCCCGAAATGACTTTTGCAAAATCGGCTAAGAAAACTTGTAAATCATAGCTCTCAAAGTTGTTGAAATACCTTACGAAAAAATCGTTATATGACGCCATCTTTGTTTCCATAATTTAGCCTAAGTTTGTGGCCTCCAACTTACGTAAACGGCATGGTCAACCGGCGTAAGAGCAAGTGCAATGCTTATTAGGTGATGATAGACTCTTTTTAAGTTCCGAAAAACGTGTGCGCACGTGTGATGTGACGTATCATCTTTGATATCCCATAATATGTTCCGGAAATCATCGGAAGGGCGAAGTATCTAAATTCATTCACAAATTACATCTCGGTCAACTTCGATGTGAGTGGACTTTGTCGACAGTCGACACTGGCCAAAGATATTTTGAAGAGGTGAATGACGTCATTATCAATTTGGGAGCGAAATTCGGCTGCTGTGACAAGTCAATTATGCATTTATCAATTACTTCCCCGGCCCTAGGGGACCCGGGATAGTGCGGGAACATAGCGGGGGAAGTACAGATTTTCATTGCCCCGCAAGCCGGGAAGTTAGCAGAGACTTAGCCGGGGATGTACAACAGACTGTCCCGGCTATGCCGGGTGTGTAGCGGGAGATTTAGCCGGGGTGTACAGATGATTTTTCCCCGCACTGCCGGGACATTACGGCTCTTAGCGGGGGCTTTAACAAGGATGTCACACCAAACAAAATATTAAGCATCATCCATAATTTTCGTCAGTGGCATCATATTTGCTTTTTGATTTTTACTAAAATACCAAGTGTAACATATTGGCAATCCATTGCTTTCCCAGGATCACTATCTATTTTGAATACTAGTGGGAAGCCCGCACCTCACCCTCTAGATGATTATGGGGCCTACTTTGTTGAATTTGATAAGATTATCTCTTGGTGTTTTGCTGTGTTATCTATTGAACTCTCTTCTTTAATATCTCATCGTGATTATCCTGCCGTTCTGATGTACATTATTCCCCAGTTTTTCATTGGATGACGAACATTGTATACCACTTGTGAATATTAAATTCACAAAAATATCAGGTGCAATCGTGAAAAAAAAAATTGTCCATTTGTTTTTGCCTATAAACTCTGTCAAAAGTAAAAAACAAGGCATTAAACATTTGTCAGTCAAATGATCGAGACACTATAGTCAAACAGAAATGCTGTAAATTTTGTTTTGTATAGGTTCACTAATCAAGTCTTTATACTTTGATCAACATCAAATAGGTGGACCTCTTCACATCGTGAATTGATACAAAAAAGCGGTTACATGTAGCCGGGCCGGGGTTGTACCATGGCTGTACACTGTTGTAACGTAAGTCCCCGCACATGGGGGTCGGGGACAGGTTGGGGATTGTCACACGTAGCCCGGCTATAGGGGGGCCGGGACATAGCGGGGGATGTACAGAAAATATATGCCCCGCCGGCCGGGACTTTAGCGGGGTCATTGCCGGGGATGTAACACTAGCAAATTGTACATCCCCCGCTAAATCCCCGCTAGTCCCGGGTCCCCTGGGGCGGGGGAATAAATTGATAAGTGCATTATCCCCCATAATTGTAACAAAGTATAGCAATAAATCTTTAAAAAGAAGTACATTTTCAATTCCTCAAAGTACATTTACTACTTTAAAAATCTTCAAAACGGGACTGAAATCCTTACTTTTACCTCAATCCACGGTGCAATCAATGTATACCATTCGCCACCACGGCGGAGAAAATCAAAGATGGCGGCGACTGCACAACACATGGGGCAAAAACTGGGGAGAGTATAGCGCCAGCATCGGCAATGCTTGTTTACGGAGCAGAGGAGGGTGGTCGTGGCAACTGTTACTGGTTGCCGGACGGTATACAGTATCGTAGCCGATCCCAGGTGACGTCATGTCTTATACTGCCTCTGGCGTGAAGCCGTTGCCATTTTTGGAAAATACTACTTCCGGGATGATCACTAAAATTATTTTCGTAATCGGTAAAAAAAAATAAAAAGTGGGGTTCACGCGTGAACCCCAGCGGATTTGGAATTACATTGATTACTATAGTTAGGTATGTTACAAAAAAATTAAAATACAATTTTTTCAAAAATAAAATAATTTCTATAGATAGCTCTTGAAGAGAGCTTTCCAATGACACCAAAACCAAATAAATAGCTCTAAAAATAAAGAAGTTATGATTTTTTT
>JXSR01S001050.1:67831-78433 GCA_000969725.1 Ophiothrix spiculata | reverse complement strand
TTTCTAATTATTGTCGGGGCCCCGACAGTAATTACAACACAGTAGTCTATGGGGATTTTCAAAATACTGAAAAGCTTGTAACTCGGAAACGAACGATCGGAATCAAGTGAAATTTTCAGTATATATTTATGTTGCACTCTTCTTTTCATTTAGCTAGAAAAAGAGGTCACATCAAAATCATGAATTGCACCTTTAAGATGTAAAAAATGCTATTTGCCATAGTTTTGCAAATGATTTTTTTCGTGCTCCGCGCGAAGTCCTACATTTTCTTACAATTTTAGGTAACAAATTGTGAGGCGGGGGTGAGGGTGGGGAGGAAGGGGGTTAAATTCCGTCGGGGGAAGTTTTGGGCCCGGTTTTGGGGCTTTGCCCCCCTGGTGACCAACACCTGGTACTGGTCACTAGCTGCTCATTTTCGTGTCCTTGTTTCCTTCATGGCCGGGGTATGCAGTGATCATCCAAGTATTTCAGAGTGTAGCATTGGTTGATTGATTGATTGATTGATATCAAGTGCCATAATTATGTACTAGCATGGAGGTAATATGTGGACTTTGCGACAGAACACTTTTCGAGAAACTGATGAAAATAGGCAGCAAAAAAGAAAATAATAAGAATTTTCAGCAGATTTTCTGTTGTAAAATTTGATCGCCTTGATTAATTAGCTCCTAAGGTGTCATTTTAAAGCTTAGAAAATGATGAAACGTATGAAACAGATGAAATGATAAAATCAAAATTGATATCATCTTCAAAGTTCCCCCCTTTCGGGGTGAGCCATCACATTATCATATTAGGTCTACTACATCTCATCATAGCTGACAAAAGTTCCCTTTTCTATCATTGTATTTTTCCGGAAAATCCTTGCCACCCTTGAGGACAATTAGGACCTGCTCCTGTCTGAAAAAATGTGAACTTGAACTTTAATGACAATATCGACGACTGGTTTGTGATGGATGGTCACCCCGGGGGGGGGGGTAACTGGGTATTTTGGCCGGGTAACCACCCGCGTTACCAAAAAGGTGAGACCTGGACAGGTCTTGAGACTTGCAATATAGGGTATCAAAATCAACCTGGCAGTCTACAAGTCTCACATAGGGTATCAAATTTGGCTTTCAAGTCTCTGATAGGGTATCAAACTAAGAAAGAATGGTTGAATTAAAGACAATGGTGTCTTAAATAGCTTTGCATTGCCAATACCAGTGCTTTAAATACCTAAACACTTCTTAACATTGTTAAAATGGTGAACAGTTACATTTTACCTACGATTTCTTGTAATAATTATTTCGCCACATTTGCGTACAGTCTCGGATATGGTATTCATTTGAACAGGTATGGTCTCGGATAGGGTATCCATTCAAACAGATATGGTAGATTTCAGATAGGGTATCATTTCACCCATTTTTGCCAATTTTTGGTCTCACATAGGGTCACTTTCGGAATCTGCGGAACTCGGGTGGTTACCCGAACACCAACATCAGTTACCCCCCCCCCCCCCCCCCCCGGGATGGTCACATACGTGTAATTCAGACAAAAAATGATGAGACTCCACTGAGAAAATCACCAAAGAAATTCCAGTATTTATTTTATGTAGTCTTTAACCAAGTCCCCTTTGTCTGCTTGGTTGTCGCATCTATGATGGTAGCATCGTACGCGTGTGGTACGTTTTGAGTATGGCACGCCAGAAGCACCATAAACTCCAGAAGCACCGCGGAGTTTATGGCGCTACCGGCGCACCGGCCCCGCATCGGTCGCACCTCCATAATGAGACCAAAAAGGCACGAAGGTGGTGAGGGAGTGGTATTTGAATATGAAAATGACACATTTCATGGAGTTGCGTTTATGGAATTACGTTTAAAAAATATCAATGAATCACAGTTTACGGTTATTTTATGTGAAACAGAGGGGTCCGCTCGCCAGTCGGACGGCTCGTTACTGAGGCTCGCTAGTCAGAAACTTTACTCAATAGGGAAATATTACGGCGGCTCGCTAATCACAGTCTCACCAAAAAGGCTTAGGCCCTATCCCTGAATTAAAATAACGGTTCACTAGTCGGAATTTCAAAAATTTCAATTTAGTCCCAATTTATAAATATGCAGGCTCGCTGTTCCGAGTTTTCAAAAAGACTTAATAGTCCGAATTTAGAAAACAGCTTTAACACATCCGCGACTCCACTTATTCCTTTTTTTTTTGAAAACAGGAAAAAACAGGAAAGTTGGGAGTTTATCATTTCAGGGTTCAGAATTGACGCTCCAAAGCCATCTATATTTGATCTACATTTTGTCATTTTGGCCCTAGGTCCAAAAATCATATTTTTTGGCCCAAAATTTTTACCGGAAAGCTAACTAAATTTTGCTTTGGTGAAATTGTGAACCATTTTACTTTTTAGAATCTAGAAAGCAATATCTAGGAACGCTTTTTTCAATTTTTCAATTTTTTTTCTTTGTTTTTGAGATATTGTCAAAAATTGGTCTAAATTGTCAAAAATCCCACTGCTGACACAATTTTTGGTGGCAGCAGTGGGATTTTGACCTATTTATGGCAATATTTCAAAAATGGAAAAAAAACAAAAATTTGAAAAAAGCGTTCCTAGATATTGCTTTCTAGATTCTAAAAATTAAAACAGTTCACAATTTTACCAAAGCAAAGTGTAGTTAGCTTTCCCGTAAATTTTGGGCCCAAAAACATGATTTTTGGACCTTAGGGCCAACATTTCACATTTTGGTCCTAAAATGACCTGACCAGCGTGTTCAGTATGCAAATTCACTTCTAGAAATGTATACTTTTATATGGATTTAATTATTCGTTGCTGAGTTATACAGAGCAAAACCCATTTCTGAAAACGAAGGGTTGACAGGGCCCTTTTAAAGCCCTGCCAACCCTAAGTTTTTAGAAATGGTTTTTGGACTGTAACTCAGCAACATGAATAAAATCCAAATAAACGTATTCATTTCTAGAAGTGGATTTGCATACTGAACATGATGGTCATGTCATTTTTGGACCAAAATGTGAAATTCTGGCCCTAAGGTCCAAAAAAGGTCCAAAAACCATGCTTTTGGTTCAACATTTTACGGGAAAGCTAACTAAATTTTGCTTTGGTAAAATTTTGAACAGTTTTACTTTTTATAGAACCTAGAAAGCAATATTTAGGAATGCATTTCTCATTTTTTTAATGATTTTTTTCTTAGTTTTTGAAATATTGTCAAAAATGGTCCAAAAATGTCATAAAATCCCACTCCTGCCACCATTTACGTCAAAATATGACATTTTTACAAATTTTTGGCAATATTTCAAAAAATAAGATAAAAATCAAAAATTTGAGAAATGCGCTCCTAGATATTGCTTTCTATATTCTAAAAAGTAAAATGGTTCAACATTTTACCAAAGCAAAATTTAGTTAGCTTTCCCAAAAAATATGATTTTTGGACCTAGGGCCAAAATGACAAAATATTGGTCCAAAAATGACCTCACCATCATGTTCAGTATGTAAATCCGCTTCTAGAAATATATGCTTTTATTTGGATTTAATCATCCGTTACCGAGTTACAGAGCATAAAACATTTCTGAAAACGAAGGGTTGACAGGGCCCTTAATGGTTGATGACCTCCATCTGCTCAGTAAAATATGAATCCTAACTATTTTTAATCATGAAAAGATAAATAGTTTCCACTGGATTTGTGGGGACTCGAACCATGGATTATGGCAGGTCATGCATTACGAGGCGAGAGATCTACCACAAGGCTATCAAGGCAGCGCGGCGTTGAGATCGTGAACTAAAATCCAAAAATTTAAACATTATTAAAATGCCGTATTTTTCTTTTGTTTACATAAAAAATTGCTCCATTTGTAAGTAAATTATGCGAATGCGTATATCAGACAAAATGTAGATAATGTAGATACTAAAAACAGACGATTCACAGCTCAAACAGGGCGATTTCAGAGTCGTAATTAACGTCAGGTTTTTCGGGCAAAACAACGCGGGTTTATTATATTATCATTCAAAATCAACACAACATATTCATAAAATATTATTTGTAATTCAATAAAAGGTATCAAGCCTACAATCTGTCAAAATTTGAAAACAGTCGAATCGTTCGAACATCATAAAATCATGAGGTTTCGGCGAAATAGGCGTCAATTTTTCGAAGTAGCCTATTGACGTAATTTTGACCTTGATAATGGACGTAAAATCACTAGTAAAGTTTCATGTATAAACTAGAGACTCTATTCCATATGTACGCCAAAAATTGTGATAGTCTGATATGTGTAAGTAGGTAAAAACTTGCAGTAAAGATGACGTTCAGCCAAACGGCACCCATTTAGGGACTGTGGCCTTAAGTTGAAATTTGTTACCGTATTTTTCTTCAACGAATTTCTGATGTAATGATAATTGACAAAATTGTATAATTGCACAAATACATACTCAACGTTTAATAACGTAGATCATTTTACAACAAAATACAACTAATTTTATTTTAATGATTTATTTTTGCTTCAAAATTGCATTTGTTACTGGTGGATAATGAAAGTTTAATGAACTGACGTAGAATATAGGCCTACATTCACATTGTTCTTTAGTTTTTACTCCAGTCTTATAATACTATCATATAGGGTCAACTTAAGGGGGAATATGGGTTTGGAAGGGCTAAAAATAAAAATTGCAAATTGAAATTCAGGACAAAATTACCTATAATTATTGTTTGCCTTTCTTGACTACTACTGACCCCCTTAAATCAAGTTTCCATGGTGCTATAATTGGCAGCATAGAGGTCCACTTTATAGGGTAAATCGTTTTCGAGAAACCTTGCGCGCAGTGATGATGACATATCGTCAGAATTCACTTTTGAGATATCAGCAATTTGGTTTAGAAACACTGTTTTTTTAGGTTAAGGTATATTTTAGAAACACTTGTTTTGATTTTATGTATGTATTAAACAATAAGAGGTTGAATTTTCACTAATAACTTTGAAACTAAGAGATCAACAGCAAAATTAGTTTTCGAGATATATCGTTTTAAAGCTGAAAAAGTTGATTATATCGCAGCTTGAAAAAAACAAAACAATAAAATACATAACGCGGCCGAGCGGTTAGAGCACGGGTCTCGTAATACAGAGATTGCAAGAGGTTGTCTGGTGAGAAAAAAATATTTGCACTTTTTGTTTGTCGTGGAATCAACATAAGGCCAAAAAAAATGTTGTGTTGCCCTCCGCCGGCCTGGTCGAAATTGTGGAAAATCCCGACCCGTTTTTTTTTTCACCAAAATTCTTGATTTTTAATATTTCTTGATTTTTGCCGGATTTCCAGCCGCGAAAATGTTCCAAAATGTGTATATTGGCGAAGTTTAAGAGAAGAAAACCTTTTTTTATGACCCTGTTTCTGTTACACATGGCATCTGTAATACCTGGCCGTCCCACCACTTTGGGCCTGTGAGGGCAACACAACTATTCTTTTTTGGCCTAATGAGCGAGATGATATTAACTGATATTGATATCATGAACTACGATTTACGTAAAGATCGTAGTTGCCCTTCGCCGGCCTGGTCGAAATTGTGGAAAATCCCGACCCGTTTTTATTCCACCAAATTCTTGATTTTTAATATTTCTTGAGTTTTGCCTGATTTCCAGCCAGCACCTTTCAAAGCAGATACATGATACTTGTTAGTGAAATTCAAAGCCTCTGCCATCACCTTGTTTAGTCTTTCACCAAGGAAACCAAAATTGGTACTTGGTACCAAGTAAGATAATGGAAACTTATCTTCAACAGGGCTCCAAGATGTTTTTTGAATTCAGTTTTTGAACTTGCAGGAGGAAGACCGAAGTACCCGGAGAAAAACCTGCGGAAGTGAGCATGGACTGAAAACAAAATGCACATAAAGCGCCGGAGCACGGGATTCGAACCCGGGACCTCATTTGTGCAAGGCACGGGAACTACCGCTATGCGAAAACCTGCTCATGGCTTCACGTTACGTGTAATCACTGCGCGAGAGGAGAAACGCAACATTTTCGCAGCTCCTTTCTGACTGTACCATGGATATCTGAGCGCACACATCTATAAAACAAACATGCAGTTTTGTTTCCAAAAAGACCGTGTAACCAGTTCCTAGTAAACGTATACCTACTAGGAATCACTTAAATTGTATCCATGAGAATCATAGCAAGAAATCCTTATTAGCATTTAGGCATAAATGGCTTTTTACACGCTGAAACAAACAACTGAAGCATCTGTCTCAAAATCACTGACCAACATCTCGATTCCACTGGAACAAAACCAAAATGCATCTAAACATAACCGGTCTGTTGACGAGTTAGAGTTCCACAAGGATACATTATGGGACTCAAATTGCAGCAGAGTCAGCGTAGCTTCTAGCAGCAGTAGCAGCACTGGAATCAGGCCTACAAGACCAGGTAAACATTTTTGGGATCAAGATGACTTCTTTCTTTTTACGTTTCGACGTGATATTCAGGGGTTATTCAATTGAAAGTGACGCGGCGTTTGACAAAGACTTCGGAAGTATGGTCTTTTGTGACAGAGTAAAAAGGAAAAAGAAAAAGGAATCTTTCAATAGTGAGGACCTTCACAAAATAGAACACGGTCATTTGATGAGACCTATAATTATTGAAAAAGAAGTCTTTTGGTGAAGCAATCAATGCAAAAAAAAAATCATTATTCTATTTAGTGAGGCGCTAAAATTTAGCACACTTGGGCGGCCTTGCAATGACATGAATGAGGTGCTGCACTTAAAAGCCCGGGCTTAAAAAAGTGTTGGGGGAACGAAATATCATGCATGATGGTAGGCCAGTAGGCCTACTTTTTATTCTGATGCTATAAGGTACAACATAGCGTAACATCCATGTCAGAACCATTAGTTTAGGCCCTATCAATAGCAAAATACATCTTCAACTTGTCCGATGTTGCATAACAAACTTGATACCCTTCTAAATTTTAAAGAGGTGTCTTTTGATGAAAGCATTAAGTTGTGCAGAGTTTTTAAATGAGAAATCATTTGGAAAATTTGGATCGTTGAGTGAAAGCAACGTGTGCATGTGTGTGAATGACGGTCATTCGGTGTCAAATTAAATCAGTGAGCATGGTGAGAGGTTTGAAAAATGGCTTTACATCCCGGTCACATATTTTAAAGGAATGTTTAACCCCTAGCAGGCCTACCATAAGTATTATAATCTTGGATTTTCCCTTATCGAAATTTATCTATATCTATATCTATATCTATATCTTTTCTTTTCTTTTTTTTTCAGATCTAGACCCTACCAGCACAAGATATGTCATTGGTCAAACCTCGGACACAGAAACCGCCCAGAGCAGTGACGGTGATGAAACCACCAGGGAGTTAGTTGCTAATCCAGTAGTCGATCGTCCGAAAATGGCATCTCTGATGGATGTAGGCCTATCCGAATCCGATTTAAGTTGTTCTTCCATTGCGTTAAAACCTTCTAAAGGTAATGAAAAAGAATTTTCTAAGGATACTTTCGACTTTCGACAGAAGCAGGACAGAAATTTAACCAGATTTGAAACAGTTCGTAGCACTCGACCTCCCACTCCTTATAATCATGATAAAGATAGTGATGAGGATATTTTTGGGTATGATCTGGAGAATATAGATTCCAATGTGTTCGTTGTCCCAGGGATATTTGAGAGAGATGTAGAAGTTGACGTCGATTTTACTTCAAGAAATCTATCAAACGGCAGATTCCCATATGAAAGCTCTAGTGAAGAACATAACGAAGAAGGCAGCTATCATAATGAAGACAGATATACTATAGATATATCCAAGCTGCCGAAAGGTTTTCCTAAAGAGATAATAGCTGCTTTAGGGAATGACAGCGACGCAATTATGCAGGCTGCAATACAATGGAGACGTCAGTTTGAAGGAATATTCCCGTCGCTTGCAATTAGTAGTTCCAGCGAAAGTAACGAAAACATCTGCAGAATCTGCCACAGTGGCGACTCCCGGGAAGGCCTGATCTACCCATGTAAATGTGATGGCACTGTCAGATGGACGCATCAGAGTTGTCTCATCACGTGGATTGCGCAATGTGGAGTGATGACGTGTGAGCTGTGTGGGACAAGATATAAGATTAGGCTGGTGGGACCAAGGAATTGCTTTCGGGTCAGTATGATGATAGTAGCAACTAGAGTAGACAACACGTTCGTTATAAGCATGGCGGTGATGAAGACGGCGATGGTGACAACGATGATGATGATGATGATGATAACGACGATGAGGATGATAACGACGATGATGATGATGAGGAGGAGGAGGAAGAGGAGGAGGAGGAGGAGAAGAGGAGTAGGAGGAGGAGAAGAGGAGGAGGAGGAGGATGGTGATGATGATGATGATGAGGAGGAGGAGATGGAGGAGGAGGAGGAAGAAGAGGAGGAGGAGGAAGAAGAAGAGGTGGAAGCAGGAGGTGGAGGAGAGGAGGAGGAAGGTGACGACGACAACCAAGCCCGTAGCCAGGAGGGGGGGGGGGTGCGGTGGGGGCGTCGCACACCCACTCCCCAAATTTGACAATGTACAAGAAAGGTCCACAAAAATTCACTAAATGACCACCAAAAGAACACCTAAAGCACCAAAACAAGCAAATGTAGGTCGTTTTTTAATAAAATACTACACAAAATACTTGGAAAACTGCTAAAAAACTACTGAAATTATTTTAGGGTCGACCAAAACGAAAATTTTTCCTCCAAAAGGTCCACTTTTTGAAAATCCGCACCCCCTTGAAAAAATCCTGGCTACGGGCCTGACGACAACCAAATGACAACGGTATCTTATAAAGATGACGACGCTCAACGATTTAGACCTATACCGTTATAATCGTCGTTATAACCGTTAACATTAACCTATAGGCCTAGAGTAAACGACAATAATATCATATGGTGACATGTATGTGTTCTATTTCAGTGGAAGTCAATCGATTTGAGCATCAACGACAAGCTGCACATGCTGCTGTTTCTGTTCGCCTGTGCTTTTCTCTTGGTAACGTTTTCCTTCGTGGTTTGGTTCAGTGTCACACATCAGGATACAGCAGCTCGGGAAAGCCAGTCACAGGTAAATGATTAAAGGTTGTCTCAGAGTAACAGTCGCTTTATGCCTGGGTAGCAGCAGCGACGATTTCGTCTTTGCAATTCAGAAATTCAGAAACTGTCACCGTGACTTTGACGGGTTGGCGGGTTCAACTAGTCTTGTTCTGTATTTTGTGACTCAAAATGATTTGGTTAAATCAGGTTTCCTTGTTTGTCGCAAATTCATCTTGTTGATGTCGCGCCCTTAAAAAATAAAAATAAGCTCGTGAACAACGAGTAGGCCCATAGAGTGTATGCCACACTGTATAACAACAGAAGCTCCGATTTCGACAGTTATTCGGCAATTTCCGATAACATTTCCCGGTCGATCGTGTCGATGAATCATGAAAGTCTAATATATGGTATATCTACAAAGTAAATAGACCTTTTCAAACCGATCTTTTCCGAAGATACCCGAAAGCTTGAACAAATTCCGATCGTTTCCGGGAAATAAACAGTACCTCTGTGCCTCATCTTTTGACAAAGTTTGACACTTCGACAGCATGTTTCCAACAACGACGAACGTTGCCGTTTTTATCATGCACTTTTGCGGTACTATTTCATTTTATTTCATTGTCGTTTGCCGACTGCAACTGCTGTGGCACGTAACCATGTTTTCCGAAGTTTTCCGATCGCTGTTTGAAAAGATTTATAGCCTACCGTAACATGGTAACTATGAAAATGTATGGTTGCCATTTGGGTACATTGTGATTCTCAACTGCATGCCTTCAAAGTATATTGTATTGTATACCTTTTATGCCTATGTAGTTCTAACATAAAGCTGTTATAAAATTTTGTCCACAGATTATCTTTCCAATTTATTCCTGTCTCGATGCCGTAGCTCTTGCGATCGTCTGCTTTGAAGGAAAGTACACCTTTCTGAAACTTTTAAGAAGATGGCGCGCCAAAAACATGGGGATCATTATCATGAACCGGAAGGAGAGTTCTGAAAAGGACATTGAGATGTCAACGGTATCCGAGGGAAGAGAAGAAGGGGTTGAGATTGTAAATGAAGTAGACATGGAAATTCGAACGCCTGTTGTTTGAATAGCAGAAGACGATCTGGCAAATGTTCTCTTTATTCGTTTAATTACTTTTATTAAAGGGTATGTGAATTGCATATGGAAGTTAATTTGCGAGCTTTTGCTCTACATTAATAAAACTTCGCAAAAGTAATTTAACGAGTCAATTTTATATAGTGCCTTATGCATTAAGTTAAGATACGACTTGTAACTGACAATACACTTTAAAGGTTAAAAATTGAAATCATAAACGAGAGTTAAGATTGAAGTAACTATATTGAATACAGACGATACACGTTTTCGTTTTCAATTTTGACATAGATCGCCGCAGTCAATTTTGCATTAATGTCCGCTCTGGCTTGCCATAGATCTTAGCTTTTATTAGACTGCACTGGTTCATTGAAGAAAAATACATGAAAAAGTTGTTGTCTTGTTCGTACTCTACAACCCGATCGTTCTATAAAGATCATTATTTGCATGTTTTCGCCCCTCCAATTTGTATCAA
>JXSR01S001050.1:0-12246 GCA_000969725.1 Ophiothrix spiculata | reverse complement strand
AAATGATTCTCATGCAAAAGTGAGTCCGGTGACCCCAATTTTTATTTTAAAAATCACTTCTACATCATTAAAATATCATACCGATTTTTATAGAAATTTTCAGGCAGATCTATCATGGACCAGACACCTTAAACTGGCCGTTTCTAGCACTGAAACTCACAATAAATGTGTTAAATTAACAAATCTTTGGTATCCTCTCAGAAATAACTAAGAAATGATCTTGTTATGTTGTCATATGACTTTAACAGCATTGTTCTTAGAGATTTATCAGGTCATAATCTCCTTCAGGAAAAGTTGAAAAAAATCCTGACAGACCGAACAGATTTTAAAAAATTTCCATAAAAGGGCAACAGAACAATTTTTTTTCTTGACCTTACGGTCGGTTGGAAAAGGACAAAACAACGATTTTTTTGCTAATTGTAATATTTTGGATTCATTTGTTGAGTTATTCAAAATTCTAGATAAATCAATTTGGGTCAAAAGTTTAGGTCATAAGTTTTTTTGCAGGTTTATTTTGAATCAAAGTAAAGTTTCCATGAAGAAACGTTTAAGTGATGTTGATATTTTATTTCATACCTACCACTATTAAGACATTCACTAGCAAATAACAAATGATTTGTGTACCTCATTTACATGTGTATAAAAGTATACATATGATACAATCAATCCTCAACCTATTGATATAGAATTAGTCTATGAAGTGAGCGAGCACTCAATTTAATAATTTTGTATTCAATTTTTACTGTTCGTTACTCTGTAAAGGTACTGTTAACAAATTATTTTATTGACAGTGTGATCACAATATTTAGTCATTTTATAGTCATATGTGTCCCTGTCCAGCTAATTCTTAAAGATGATTTTTCTGCTCTATAATCATTTGATTTCCATCATTAATGTTTCTGTAACATGCACCAAAAAGTCCCAACTGTGTCACAACGAAAGCAATTTTTTTGAAAGCACTATTTTAGATCCTTTAATGTTTCACCAATAATATTTGGAGAGACAGAAGTATTACTGGTATCACCAATGTGTGTTGAATAGCTAAAACAACTCATTCACGTAGTGTTCTTATTGTGCATGGTAGAGACCCGAGGCAATTCACCTATCTTAGTAGAAAGTTTTGTCTTTGTAATAGCGTAAGGCAGTAGAAGGGGATCTGGTGCTGAGTCTTTGTTAACTTTTTCCAACCACCTGATCCAAGCAGAGGGAATAAATATATAAAGACAAAAAAGTTTTGAAATGTCAACCACTCACGCTAAATCCTATTATTTCAAATCAATTTTACAATTCAGAAGGTTTGCTGCAAATAACATCCAGACTGTTCTTCAACTTTTAGTCTATGTAGTATTATTATCTATGGTCCAAGTGCAGTAGAGGCCAAAGAATTGAAAAACGTTTGGTGCTTGTGAGTGATTTGATTGCCCTGGCATTAATAACCTTTGCATTCACAGATTTGTGGCGAGTTTGGCAAAGCCACTGATGGAAGTATGTAAAGTGTGCTCAGGCTGCGTGAAATTACAACCATCATGGAGACAAAGTGCACTATAAATCACATGCATTTTTATTTTTCATTTAAGAAATATTTATCTTCTATCAGTAATAGTTATGTACCCTGTGTTGATTTGGTCACCTCTGTTTCTTTATCTTCACCTGGGTCAATTTGATTCTTACCGAATCCAAATGCTTGCAGAAATCCACGCCTGTAACTTGGACTTGCAATCCCATAGATAATTGGGTTGACCGCAGAGTTAATCATAATGAAAATATAAGCTGTGTGAATGAACCGTGCCCACTCTGCAGAAGCATGATCCAGTTTAGACGCACTTATGATCAGAAACTGAGTTGGTGTCAGACAGCAGAAGTAAACGATGGCATTGGCCATCAGCATCCACGTAATGCGCTGTTTGATTTTCTGATGTTGGGTACTAGCTTCTTTGTCACCTATTGGTTGCTTAAGTTTTATGATAATTTTCATGTACAGAAAACTGTTGGTGCAAAGTGCAAGAATGAATGGTACCGCAAGAATTGTGTTGAAAACATGCTTGAAACCAGGATGAAACAAGCCACAGTATTGGCCAAACTCAGGAAAGTTTTGATATCGCTCTTTAACTGGCCAATTGATGCAATTGTATGATAGGATACTGAAACACATGACTGCAAGTATTGCCAGGATAAATGATGTTGACCAGATGAAGATGAGCATGATAAGGCTGGCATTTTTCTTGTTTCGCATGAAGCGATATTTCATTGGGTGGCAGATGGCAAAGTAACGATCAAAGCTGATGAAATTGATGAGAAGTATAGATGCGCAGTAGGATGTAAAGCAAAGAAGCTCATGGAGAGCACATCCCCAGTTGGTCAAAAAAGGCTCACTCCAAACGATGATCGACTTTTCATAACTTGATACCAGGTAGCCAAGTTTGACAAAGAGAACCATGATATCAGCTGCAGCAAGATTGGCCAGGAAAAAGTTTGTCAGTGTCCTCATTGCTTTAACACGTGCAAGAAGAAAAAGAAACGCACAGTTTCCAAGAAGTCCAACGGTAAAGATGATAGGCACAATGATAGTTATCTTCACAGTTTCAAGTGTCGAGTAAAACATTTCTTCGTCAATCTTTTGATCAGTCCAATCATGAACATCTTTCTTGAAATCACAAACTGGCAGAACTTGATGCTCATCAAATCTTTCAACGCTATTGTTGTTGAAAATGAAATCCATAATTGCTCACGAGTAGACCTTATTCGATAGATATTTGCTCCAATACTGCTAATCTAGCTTATGCTTTGAGACTTGCTTGCGTCCGTCATAAAACTTGAATGCAGTTTGCAATCAATAATTAGGACTTTATTCAAGCGTGTTTTAATGTCTGAGTATATTTTCTTTTGATGGTAACAAATGTGATATCACCATGGAAACCTTACGTAGATGGTATTGCCCTAGAAAAAATCATGGTCAAGAATTTGAATTTCTTTTAAAATCAGGGATGAACCGATATTACAGAATGCAGATTGAGTCTTAAAGGAATTTTTGGAACATTTGAAATATGTTTTACTCCTATTCCTTCTTTTGAATGTTTACACATGCAACACACCCACCCCTGCGCACCCAATCATTGTCTTGTTAGTCTAGATTTGTAGGATTTATTGAGCAACAATTGGTACTAGATACGAGTATGGAAATCAGGAAATTTAACACAATGAGGAAGATGGTATTCTGTATTTGTCTGGAGGATGATGAAGTGTTAGAAACAACAGAAATGGGGTATGGGACATTGTGAGTGCTTATTATTATTATTTTTATGGTTTATTTCAAACTCTAATAGTGACCTGCAGGTCAAATTGCTAGAATTTTTTCAGATAATTACACACAATGCAATTTGTAGGCCACAGCTTAATCAAGCAAATATTGCGACACTGATACACTTTAACAAACATCCAACCCACCCTCTAGGCAATGAGGATAAAGTGCCTTGCTCAAGGACACAACACATTGACATAAGCGGAACTGGAACTCATAACTTGTGAATTACGAGACGAATGCTTTATCCACTTGGCCACACGTGCTCCTCAAATATGTTTGGCCTCCTGTCCCTGTCATGGAGTCACTAAAAAGGAGGAAAATTACTGCAATGTATGTGCAACTTCAAGAAAGAGTGAAAAAACATATCTTAACATGAGATGACATGGTGATTTAACTTCAATATATTTCAAAGATAGAGCTCAAGTTCATCAGCAGTTTGTGCCTTTGGGTTATGTCATCCAGGATGTACCACTTATTAACAGATTCTGCATTTTGTACAAAGCTATTATTGCCTTTTCATCAATGATAGTGATTGTGCATCTCTAACCAGCCGTAAATGCAACCTCTTAGTTCTCAGTAAAAATATATATTTCATACTTCAGATCTTCAAGTGAAATTTTTCAGCAGTTCTGAAGCAAGTATAAATATTGTGAATCTGCAAGAAATTGATTTGCAGAATCGCAACCTTTGCATGTATGTCATTTGAAGTGCAAAAGGTGTTTGCTGCATTTGCAGCTGGTTAAAGAAGAACTAACACAATTGTGCATTTCAATTTTTATTAAAGACATTTTGTGCTTTATAAATATCAAATGATAACAGTGATTGTTATTATTTCATGAACGGTGCTCCTGATATAACTCGCATATTTTGATGAAACTAATGAGATTTTGTAAATATGACAGAGCGTATGATTTGATAAGTCATATTTTTATTACAGTATTTTTAAATGCCCTGGATTTTTGTTTTGAAAATCTTGAGATTGGCACAAGCTGACATTAGGTCAAGAGAACTCATTCTGGATAAAATGCAATTCATGCACAGTCCATTACTACTTTAAATTGGTTGATACTAGGGCTGTACATCAGAGGTGGTTTTGTTTTTGAACTGGCCAAAGTTACCCTTCCAACAACAGTCATTTTCAGTTACCGGTCCCCGTTTATGGAACAATCTCCCCCAGCATATTCTGGAGGCATCCGCGCTCAATGGTTTCAAGTCTCTTTTTAAATCTCATTTGTTTCCTCATGATTGACATTCTGGTTTTGATGATGCCTTTTTGTTATTATCTGTTATTTTTTATTGTAATTGTTTTTAGTTTGTAGTTGTAAGTTAAATTGTCATGCGCTTTGAATATTTTTTTTAAGGCGCATTATAAGTAATACATGTATGTATGTATGTTACAAAAAATTCACCTGTATAAATTTGAAACACTTTGAAAAGAGACTAAAATTGTTACACAGACTGCAACATAGTTTTTTTTTAAAGTTTTGTCCTTCCGTGAGGTTTTTGTAGCTGACACTTTTTACAATATTGGTTTTTATGAAATCCAACTCTTTAACGCACTTAATTATGACATTTGATTTTCAAATTCCAGTGTTTATGAAATGGTTACGACAGCACGACTTTTCATTCATTGTATCTTTACCACAATGTATTGTAAGAAAGTCTCAATATTTGGAATATTGTTGTACTCAAGAGCAATATTTTAAAAAACCTGGCAATTGTTTGCAATAATATGGGAAAATACAGCTGTGTTTATTCGTATGATTGGTACTCTAAATAAATAGAAAAATGAAGATGACGGTGTGCAAAGGCTGTTCCACTTTTCAAATAGGGGAGCCACATCCCAATCTTATATTTTCCTGATTTATATACTATTAGATAACCTTGACCATTTAAATAATTTGATTCAAAATGAAGTACATCATTATAATCAAATTAAAATAACATCCTAATAATATACTGGGTCTCTGTGAATGTTTTTTCAAGTAATATATATAAAAAAATCCGAAATTTCCTTTAGCCACTACTGACAAGAACAATAAATTATTCTAGATAATCAAATATGCTTGGTCTATTGCACCTAATCTTTAACTAAATTTATTAAGTTTGACTTATTTTTGCTAGTCAATCCCTTCAGAAGTTTAAAATATTTATTATTTAGCTTGATCGTTCTGTTAACAATCAACTTAGCAAATTGAGATATATCGGTATCTATTGGAATATGGCTTTAAGCCCCAGGCACACTACTCCCATGATAATTCAAATGATTTAATCATATTGCAATGAGTCTATTAAAAAACTTCATGAATTAAACTTCAGAATTCATTGTTTTGTTCACAAAGTTTTGGCCTTTAATGTTGCAGTTGAATATTATCACGTTGTAAGATGTAAGTGTGCCCAGCCCCTTATAGAGAGTGCCATTTTGTCGTGTGAGTGCAAGAAAGTTTTGCAATTTTTTCAGACAAACTGGAATTGTGATACATAATACTTTCATTGATTTGAACAATCATTTACATCTCAATATATTTGTACATTATTTGTTGCAGGAGTGACACTTCATGTGGGCGATGCACTCAACAACCATTCTGTGAAGATGCGGGATAGGATTGTTACTCTTGGTATAGCTCCATGGGGTGTACTCAATAACAGAGAAAGTCTCATCGGCAAAGATGTAAGTCACATTCAGACCGGGGGGCGGCACTCAACAGCCATTCTGTAAAGATGTGGGACAGGATTGTTACTCTTGGTATAGCTCTATGGGGTGTACTTAATAACAGAGAAAGTCTTATCGGCAAAGATGTAAGTCACATTCAGGGGGAGGGGGCACTCAACAACCATCTGTGAAGATGCGGGATAGGATTGTTTCTCTTGGTATAGCTCCATGGGGTGTACTTAATAACAGAGAAAGTCTCATCGGCAAAGATGTAAGTCACATTCAGAACAAAAATATTTAAGCGGCCCATTTTGACAAAGGCAGCGAAAGGCCCATCGAAACCGACATATGAGACTCATGAGATAGCCCCAATTTTGTCAATTTAGCTTTAGAAAACGGACAAGCTAAAAAAGGTCCAAATTTTTCAACGTAGCTATTGAAACTGACATGCAAAACAAAAAGATCAAAATTTTTCCACATTGCTATTGAAAAATGCCATGCAAAAAAGAAAGGGCCAAATTTTTTCAATGCAGCTTTTGAAAACTGACAAGCAAAAGCAAAAAAACAAACAAAAAGGTCCCATTCCTCTTTACAATTTTTCTCCCCTTTCTTTTCTCCCCTCTCTGTCATCTTTTTGAGCAACCACCTCTTACCGGCCAATGTGGCAATAATCGCCACCCCACCAACGTTATCAGTCCTCCTATGAAGAAGTATGGATTTTCGATCTGTATTTTGTATGGAAAATCATGACAAATATTTTTTTCTTAAATTTAAGTACAGATATGCAAATATAGTAATTTTGACAACAGCTGCAGTTACAAAAAAACCCATTTTTTTTAAGCCAGTGCAAGCTTAAGTTAATAAAAATTGCGACCTGGCATGAGTTGACATCATTTAAATTAGAAAAGAGTTACAATATTTTCCATTATCATGCTTTGAGCTGTCCGATACATGATAATATTGGATGGTACGCATGATAATGACAAAATGTAATGATTTACGTCCTATATTTACTGGTCTCGCTATGAGTTTTAAAATATTGGGGTCAACTGCATCTTGCCCGGTATGTTTGCTACTCATAGCTCGACCAATAAATTTGGGCGTAATCTATCCAATTTTGTATCAATATGTGACGTCTTACAGCAAAAGGTATAAGTTGGAAAACAACATTCTGAGATAATGGGCAATGAAGTTGGGAATAGTAATGAACAAATTCAAATTTAATGGTTATGGGAACTCGGAACAACGAAAAAGATATAATGATTGAATTAAACGATACTTGATTAGAGAGAGTAAATTCCACAAAATTTCTAGGTGTCAAAATAGATGAGAAGTTCACATGGAAAGATCACATTGGCGGAATTTCCAAGACTATCTCATGGAATATTGGTGTCATTCAAAAGAAAATTTGGATTGAATTTGTTGATAAAGCTTATTTTTTCAAGTTTCATCATAAGACGGCATCATATTTTATTTTCGCCTGTTTATGGATCATTAACTGTATATTACTTGTCGCGAGTAAAATTGTGCAAAAATAGTTCACCCCTTGCTAAAGATGGAGTTTTAAAAAGCACAAGGTGCATTATTTTTATCAAATTTGATTAGTGCCAAGTCAAAAGCTGTTGTTAATCTAATTCATACATAAGAATGATTAGAATATAATTGTGAAGAAATCAAATAAATGTAGTTTCTTTATATTTTGCTTAATTGTTGTCTCTACAGAACCTGAAAAATACAACCATCTATTATCCCATGTTTATTTATAATAAGTTTACCTTTCCTTTTTTGAAACTTGCCATACAGGTGCAAGCATGTTTATGCGAATGCGTACACGGAATCACACAACACACTACGCGATACATTTGTTTTTCAATTTTTCATTAGTTATTTTTGTGGATCTTCTTGTACTTTTTGAGGACTTTCTTTTGCAGTGTCAAATTCGCGAGGGGTGATGCCGGAATGCCCAAATGGTTTAACCCCCCCTTTCCCTGGCTACGGACTTGACCATGTGCCTGAGAATTGGTGTATTGCATGTTGAAGCATGAAGAGTGGGAATTTACCTTTCAGAAACAACTGTTCAAGCTTGAAAGAATAATAACAATAGAGACTTGGAGCAAGTCTAATCATACCCTAACCCTAACCATAGAATTTTGGATGGGACCAAAAGTATTCTTTGTCAAAGAAAACTTTCAAAGACTTTCAGACAAACAATTGAAAATGGAGTTTTTAATATGCTGCTACAAGAATACTGTTATACTAATGCTTTTATTAACATTTTGTATAATTTGTAAAGTGTGATAAATTGAATTGTGTATTGATTTGGAAATATTAAATGTCAGGTTTACTTCCTGTTTTATTAAAACGTCAATTTTGATTTAATGAAAAAAATGCATGACTTGATTTATGATATTACAAAGTATATTATGTTAGCCTGCAAGTTGCATGTTTTTGTTAGTGCAGATACAAAAAAATATCATGTTTTAAAACAATATTTGTTCTACTGTAAGAGAAAAAAAAAACAGGGAAAAACTTGGTTAATACAAAGTGCCAAGTTTCTATATTGCCCGTTTTTACTATGGGAAGTCTTAACAGTTGAAATAAATCGTAAAATTGAAGGTAAAATTGCAACAGTAAATGACAGCAACTCGGACGGCGGTCAATCGTTGGATAACTCTCGAGGAAAAAAAAAGAGGGCCAGCGCATAGCTCTACGCGCTAAATTTATTTTCACATTGCAATGCGCGCGGGTTTCTGAGACAAACCTTTTTTGCCTGATAAAAGAGTTATACAAATATGTGATGACTCACCCCGAAAAGGGGGACTTTGCGACAGAATACTTTTCGAGAAACTGATGAAAATAGGCACATAAAAATAAAGAAAATAATACGAATTTCAAGCAGATTTTCTGTTGTAAAATTTGATCGCCTTGATCAATTTCAACAAGTAAGGTGTCATTTTAAAAGCTTAGAAAATGCTGTAACAGATGAAATGATGAAATCAAAATTGATTATCATCTGCAAAATCCCCCCTTTCGGGTGAGCCATCACATATATGTATCTTTTAATAGATATAATTGTTACTATAGAAAACTTCCAAGACTCATTTATTTATAGATGTTATGGTGTTTTCCACAATTTAGTATTTGGTAGATTTATTTGTGCTGATAACGAATCTAAAATAAAGACTATAGGTTCCTTTTTTTTTTTAATTTTGAGCGGTTTTGAATGGATCCGAGCGGAAACTTGACGATGCCATTTAAATCAGTAGGCCTACATTTAAGGGTGTAGCTAGTTCCTATTTCAACATGTGTATGTTTAGTTTTAACTAATTGCCCTTGACCCCTGAAAAGCATTTTGTGAGATTTAACCATTAGGTTGCTGTTTACTCTTCAGAGGTAAAAGAAAGTATGCAACTCTGGGGATGAGGCTGTTATGTAAATGTAAATGCATAAGAAATAGAAAATAGGTATACCAATTAAGTTTACATTTTATGCCATATCTCAAAAACTATAATGAATTTGGAAGTGAAATTTTGGATTTATAATCAGAAAAATATGGGCTTCAATTTGACATCAAAAAATGTACTCCTTCCGGTTGAGCTCTGGGGGTGGGGGTGAGAATATGATCGGAACCTACTCCTTTAATTAAAAAATATTTGTCTCTCTCTTGAAATTTTTGCTACCACAAGCAGGTCAGGGGTTCTGGAGTTATGACTGTGACCTCAAAATGACCTGGGATGACCTTTGGTCAACTTTTTGGACAATTCCACGATTTGACCTAAAATTGACCTATGACCTTACATGACCTCTACCGGACCACCCCTATAACATATTAAGGGGGGGGGGGCAATTGCTTTTCATGGACCAAGTTTGGTCCAGGTAGGGTCAAGGGTTCTGGAGTTATGACCGTGACCTCAAAATGACCTGGGATGACCCTTGGTCAACTTTTTGGACAATTCCACGATTTGACCTAAAATTGACCTATGACCTTACATGATCTCTACCGGACCACCCCTATAACATATTAAAGGGGGGGGGGGGGGCAATTGCTTTTCATGGACCAAGTTTGGTCCAGGTAGGGTCAAAGATTCTCCAGTTATGACTGTGACCTCAAAATGACCTGGGATGACCTTAGGTCAACTTTCAACTTTTTTTCAAAATTTTACCTCTAGATGACCTTTGACCATGGATGACCTCCACCGGACCCCCCTTAGAACACTCAGGGGGCCATTTGCTATACATGGTCCAAGTTTAGTCCAGATCGGGTCAAGGGTTCTCGAGTTATAAACGGACATACATGCAAACAAACAAACAAACATCCCGTGAATTATAGTATGATACATAAAACAAATCGTTATCCTGCAGAGGTAAACAATTGCTTCTGTGAGATACACCTTAACATGTTTGTTGTAACACTGAGCTGTTTTCTTTTCCAATTTATAATGAAATATGAGTATAGGTTATCATAGAAAACGAAAATCACAAAAATTTTATGTGTGATTGGCCATGCAAAAACAAACAAAAAATGAAAATAGCTAGCAGTGATCAGTCTGAAATAAATGTAAGCTTTTGAAAACTCATATAGCTTTGTACCATTAAAGTGCAAAAAAAAGTCTTAACATTTGAAAGGAAAAATCTGAATTCTTATTAAAGTTAATTCACTTGCCAGCACATTATGAAAACCAGAAAATTGCAAGTCTTTTAAAGCATTTACTCATCATCTGTGACGTGCATACTTAATAATATTAAGGTTTTAACATGTTTATTTGTGACATCCCCACGTGCATGCTCAATAATGGCAAGATTTTCAGGTTTTCTATAATTAAATTTGTCTAGAAAGCAAATCTATTCAAATTTGATTCAAACCATGTATGTTGTTAAGTTTCAATGTCAAGAATATTGAAAATGACAAATAATGAAATCATAAATAATATTTTACTTTATATTTCATTATCTTTATATTGTAAAGGTTAATATTAAGTAAAAAAACATTTATTGACAGGTTTCATGAAACGTGACATGTAGCAAGGTTTTTAAAAATTTTAAATGACATTGTTGTTTTTTTCAATGCATTTGGTGTACTGATTTAATTGCATTATACCTGGCCTCTAGTACTTTTAACAATTTATGTGGAACAAACTGTGTTTTTTGCCTAACCTGATGTCCATTGATTTTATTTGTTTCAGACCACCAAGCCATACCATTCGGTTACTTGTCCAATTTCCAAAGGTTTCAAATTAAACAGTCACCACACTCATTTTCTTCTTGTTGATAATGGTACCGTTGGACAGTATGGATCTGAGGTGGTACTACGGAGGAGATTTGAAAAATACATATCGCAACAGAAAATTAGTCCACGTAAGTTGAGTATTGAAAAACAGTCCTCCAGTCATAGTATTTATATCATACAGGCAGGCTTTTTTTTACACTTACTTCTGCTTATTGAAAATTATACCAGATTAATTGGATTAATGCAAGGATTACTACTGTGAATTTATCTTCTGCATATTTGGAATATTTTGCTTGTTTTTAGTGGATTTTTACTTCATTTTCTGATATTTCATATTGTTTAATTTGTGTTTGGAGATACCAACTCTGTCACCCATTTCTTCACCTGGACTATATCATCCAATCATCAAACTGGATTATATCATGTGACTAACTGATCTGCTATTAATTTGCATATTAACTAGACACACTTGACCTGGAATTCTATTAAGCTGTCTACATCATCACAAAAGGAATTGTACTTGATTGACATATATATCAACTTTTATGACTTATTGTTTTCCAAGTGATATTGATCACTGCTGGACACACACATAATGGCAACTTGTTTAAACAAAACAATGGAAATTCCATCTAACAGACAGCTTGTGGACATTCAAACAAGTTTATGTACATCTTTTGCAGGATTTACCTATGCAGAAATTCACAGCGGAAATAAATGGGAAGTTATTCCAAGAACTATGTCAACAACAATATTGGTTGACAAGGACTATATACATGAGGTCCTTTATCATATTAAAGCAATACATGGCACCCCACAAGACAGAGGAAATAAAGGCCTTATCTTCAAGTCCCTTACTCCCAATGCAACTGTGACAGTTTACCTCAGTACAGCTACTATCTCTGTCCAAGGTATTGATCACATTGAGTGGGTAAAATCTGTCTTACCAGAAATTGAGGACATGATAAATTTTGACATTAACTGTGAACAATTCCCGGAACAATTAGACATTTCTACATATTCATCAGTCCCTACTGACCTTCCTGCTACATCAACCCCTAGGTG
>JXSR01S001049.1:69285-82376 GCA_000969725.1 Ophiothrix spiculata | reverse complement strand
TACAAGTGTAAACTCAATAACGTAAAACTAAAACTCTCTATATCCCTATTAAATGTTCAAGAAGCTATTGAAGTTGACTGCCAAAATGCATCCAGAAAAGAAAAACTTGCCACCCATTTCTCTAAGCGGGATGGGTTTCTTTGATCATTTTAAAACACCTTGTTAAATCTACTAATTTGCATTATGTGTTATTTTACTAGTCTATTAAAAACCAATTTGTATAACATGTTTCTGTAATTACCCAATTAAGGAAGCTTGGTCCGGTTTGTCAAAATTAAAATGTTAAATATCATATGAAGATTACCACTCATAAGATTTAAGTTGCAAATTTCAGCTCAATTGGTCTCACCGTTTTAGACACATTTTCATGTTTGTCTCAGAAACGAAACGCAATTCAGCCGTGAAATTACATATCGGTTATGAGAAAAATATGAGCAATAATTTGATATCAAAATCTCAAAAAGTTTGAAAAAAACTTGAGGCAATCGGACCATGCTCCTTTAAATACATATTTGTATAATGTGTTCTGCTTTCCTAAGACCACGTGGGTGGTATATACTAACTATCTTGAGGCAACATAACTCATTAATGGTAATGTTCTTTTTTATTTAAAGTGCCTGTTACAGACATGTTTGTTAATGTAAAATAGTTTTCATTATCTCTTGGTAAATTATACAATAATATTGCTCAATATAGGCGGATGCTAAAAGACAAGAAAAAAAATATTTGATCAATTTTGAAATTTCATCCCTTGTTTTGGCAGCCATTTTGTTTTATGCAAATTGGAGAAAGGTTGTAGCAGACACCAAGCTATGTAAGGAATACAACATTCACCCAATAATATCCTCAATTGGAAACAACTGTCTGTTAGACGTTCAATACATCTCAATTCTATGGTGTACAAAGATTTTTCCAATACTCTTCCTCCAAAGGAATATTTTCAATACAGTCAGTAACAGTCATAGGTAAACTACTCGTGCAGGATCTCATGGTAACCTCGTACTACCCCCTTGTAGAAATAAATCTGATGAGAGTAAATTCATCAACAAGGGGGTGGGGAGGCGGGTGGTGAGTGGTGGTGGTGGTGGTAGGAGGGGTGGCATGTTTCAACAATCTCCCGCCTTCCGTTTAGCATCTCCTCCCAGCAAGTATGGTCATTTAAAAAAAATCATCTCCTGTTTTTAACCTTTATCTGCATTGTTTTAATATATTGTTTTTAATTATGATTGTATATCTTATTGTATAGAGTTTTGTATTTTATATATTATTTAAATGTTGATGTTTTATGTTTGACCCCTTGGCACCCATGAAAAACAGTGCTGCCAATGATGGGTTTCCCCAGGCTTAATAAGAAGTAAATGAAATAAATAAATAAATAAATAAAATTAAACCACTTTGATAAGCTTACATTTTCCTTTATTTTGAATATGTTGGTCGATATGTCATCAGCAGTTAATTTTATCCAAAAAATATCGTGTTGCAACTTTGTTCACGTACCCCCAAGAATTTTCAAAGATTGAGTAGTCTAAAAGCAAAGTTCCAAGGAAAGATCCAATGCAACAGGTGGACTGAAGAAAGGTTGAAGCAGACACCCAGTTATGTAAGGTATACACACTCTCTTCCGACATGCGAAAAGGCTTAACGCAAGAGCCATGACGAAATGTTTTTTGAGAGACGACGCATAAATATTAGGAGAAACACATAATTACCTTCTGTAAAGTGGTATTTATAATAATACTGACCCTGGCACATTTTTCTGCATCCTTCAATACACAGGAATACATCTATTTTTGAATCATTACTCAATATTTTTCTGCATCATGATGCAAGACAATTTCGTCAAGCCCATTCGTATGACTCAAAACCTTTCGTCATGAATTGGGATCCGTACTTAACTTTGGTATCCCTAAGGAGATTGTGAGTGCCATTGCTGTAATGCATGAGAACCTAACAAGCTTTGTGCAGAGCATGGATGGTCCAACCGAGGAATTAATTACAACAGCAGGAATTCTCTTGCTCCCTTCCTTTTTGCTATTGTGGTCGACTATGTACTGCGCCAGTCAGCTGACACCATGAGTGACAAGAGACTGGAAATTGGCAGAAGATCTGGACGTCAAAATCAAAAGTATTCGATAGACCTAGACTATGCAGACTATGTCGCCCTGATCGCAGAACTTATATAATCTGCTCAAAGTCTACTGATTGCATTCGAAGAATCAGCGGCTAGAGTCGGACTAATGCTCAATGCAAAGAAGACCGAATGCCTGATCCTCAATGAAACATCGTATCTGCTCTATGAATGGAACTGCCATCAAGGAAATTGACGACTTCAAGTACCTTGGGTCATTGTACTTGACAAAAATACTTCTTGACATGAAAGGGACAAGCACGGATTGCCTGTAACAAGCTTGATGTCATATGGAAGTCTGCTATTACCAGGGCAACCAAAATTTAATTATTCAGGGCCTGTGTTAAAAGCATCTTATTGTATGGCGTAAAAACATGAACTTTGAAGAAAGAGCTTTAAGACCGCCTAGATGGCACCTACACAAAACTACTAATGCGTGTCCATAATATGTCCTGGAAAGAACATCCTTACAAGCATCAGATTTATGGTGATATATCTCCCATCTCTACAACAGTGGGACAGAGGAGAGCCCAGTTTGCTGGTCACTGCTTTCGAGCCAGGGACCAATCATATTGGACCTTCTTCTTTGGAGACTTCCATGTTCAAACAGAAGCTATAGACCATTAACGTACACTTATACCATATGTAGAGATACTGGCTTTAACTTCAATGAACAAGGAAGTACAATGTGTAGTAAAGATAGTTGGCAAATATGTGTGTATATACATAAGCACTGTTTAAAAACACAAATGATTACTTCTAGATGAATAGCGTGTACATTTTTATAGCTATAGAGATAAAAAGCTTCAAATAGATGCATTTGATACTATACCTTTCCAACAAATCTATCGCCAGTTCCTCCAACAATCGTGTCGTTTTCTGAAATAACTAGATCCTCCACATAGATGTTTTCATTTAGGACTAGAAGATTGTTTCGCCCAATGCCGCCTCGACATGACATGTCAATTTCTTCATCACCGCTGATATGTTTTGAAAGGACTACCTTAATACTTTAGCCAGCAGAAAAAGGATAGATAAGATTTGAGGAATAAATGTGAAAGTTACATAAGATATATACCATATGTGGTGAACAAATTTAATGCTCTTTACTTTAGCAAGAACATGCTTTATATGGAGAATCACAACCCATCATCAAACACTTTAATATTAACCCACATCAGATTATTCAAACAATTTGTTTATATAATAATTTGATTGCAAGGGTTATAGTCGTCGCTACCACATTATACAAATGCATGTTTGTACGTCATGTTAAAAGTCACTCTGGGATAGTTATGACATAAATAAACTTACAAACTTCTAACATTTTTTTTTTGATATTGCCATTCAATAAACTAGACTTAGAGCTGTATCTGAAGAGACAGGAACCCTGCCGATTGTCTTTTTTCCCATACGACTTCTGCTTGCATAAATTCTATAATCGCGTCAAAGGTACCCAAAGAGGGGACGGCTTGCAAGTCCGACGGCTCGCTAGTCCGAATTTTAATTAAGGCTCGCCAGTCCGAATTATGAAAAAGGCTCGCTAGCCCGAATATCAAAAATAGTTCTCCAGTCCGAATTTAAATAACAGCTCGCCAGTCCGAATTTTAAAATAGGCTTGCTAGTCCGAATTTTAAAAACAGCTAGCTAGTCCGAATAGGAGAAAATAATGTGCATATTTCTATTACAGTTTTTCAAGATTCGGACTAGCGAACCTATTTTAAAATTCGGACTAGCAAGCCTATTTTAAAATTCGGACTAGCGAGCCTATTTTAAAATTCGGACTAGCGAGCTGTTATTTAAATTCGGACTGGAGAACCATTTTTTGACTGTTTGTTCAAACTGAACAATGTTTCATCTTAACCTTTGTTGACTTTTATTTTGACCTTTGAGCCCCAGGAAAATGTCGGACGACAGGGTCACTATTTACACTTTTGAGTACTGGACCAAGAGCAACAATTTGACAACTTAACCTTTGATATCAGACAAAGTTGACAAATTGACCTTTCTTTTGACCTATAGTGAAATGTCGGGCGACGGGGATACAATGAATGCTTTTGATCGCTGCTTCAAGACTAGCCTTGCTCCAAGGCCCGGACCATCTGTTTTTGAGAATATCAAAGGTTCACGGTCATAACTCTTTACCTCCAGAGGGTCCACTGTTATATTAATTATTCATTCATTTCTAGATCTTTGTTTGTTTAATTGTAACTAAAATGATAAATAAATGGATTAATGATAAAATAGATGGATTACTTTGCAAAATGAGGGGCAGTCACCCCCCACAGCCATCCATAGACATGCAAGTGCATTCAGAATGTGTCCCCATTTTTAATATGACTTTAGGACACAGTCAATTACCACCAAACACCTAAAATCATAACATAGTCTGCAGCACTGAGCTAAGAATCTGAGTTATATGAAAACAATCTGTTGGCCTACTACTACAATATACTAGTATTCCACCTACCAATATTAACATTTTAGTTTCCAATACTACATGCAGACGACGGTGGCCGCGTAATAAATTGCCTGTTTACCGGATTTGTTTATTCAGGTTTGATGAGTATTCAATTTTCAATGCGTAGATAAAAAAGAAAAGTAGTTCTTTAAAATAATCAGAATATCTATTAAGTTTTCTGGGGTATTGAAATCTGCATATGTTAATACACTAAGTTTAGGGCATTAAATAAACATTTTTGAGCGTTAGTTAAAATTCATGTTTTTTGAATGGGAGTTTCAAGATCTGATGACGTCACGTCCTACACCACCCCCTCCCCCCTGACTACATTTAGGGCCTTGTTAAATTCATAATTAGCTGATTTCACTAACCCATAGAAATCAATGTACAGGGTGTCCCTTAAAAAAGGAAACCGAGATTTGCGCCCTCTGTTCTTGGAAACGGTTGAACAGTACTCCAAATCATTCAACCGTTTCCAAGAACATAGGGTGCAAATCTCGGTTTCCTTTTTTAAGGGACACCCTGTATAATTTCAAATCCTGCCTCCAAAATAAAGGCAACCAATCACAGCAGTAACAACTTCTGATCACTGTTATTTGTAAACCTGCATTTTGAAAGAGGTATAGGCCCTATTGTTCAAAATGGAAAGTGTTCAAAATAAAATTTAAATATATAGTATTATCAATTGTATTATCGGTATATTACAATATTTATGATATAAACATAGGCTTTCATCAGAATAATGCAGAAATTTCTTCTAAATTTATATTATATTCAAGTTCAAGTTCAAATTTATTTCCATAAACAAACAAACAGAAGATTAAAATAATACACGTTATAGAGACACTTAAATAATACCAAAATATAAATAAAAGATGTATATAAGTAGAAAAAACACACAAAAAAACATATGGAGGAATAGGCGGGACAGCCAAGAAGGCTGGTAATTTGCCTATCCCTTTAATAACTAAAACCAAAACGGGGAAAAAATAAGGAACAACAGAAAAAGAAAAAGGTGAGCAAACATTACGAAGGACAAGACAAGGGCATGCTCAAAGCTCGTTACAAATACATGTCGATTAGTTGTTTTTTTTGTAATTTTGTCGAAAAGATTTAAGGGAGCAGGAATTTTTAAGATCTTTTGAAAGTGAATTCCAAAGAATATATTCTCTTAATAATTTAGATAAATTTATAAACCTTGATTTGAAACATCCATGGCTAAAATAGACTAGTCCCAATTTTTTTTTAACCAAGCAGCAAAACCCCCACAGCGGTGGTGTCTGGGTGTTACATAATCAGTTACTAACTTGCAAAGGCTGAGAAGCAGCACAGAAGAAATGTTGGTAGGGGTTGAATGGTCTGTGCTATATCACAGATTTTTGGCTATTCTATTAGGCCTATTATACATACAAGTGTGTGCTTAGGATGTATGCTCGGCTTTGATTTTCTCAGCCTTTAACAAATGCTACTTCAAGACGAACAATTTGACACCTTAACCTTTGAAATCAGTCAAAGTTGATAATTTAACCTTTCCATAGACCTTTCTTTTGACCTTTGACCCTAAAAGGAAGGGTCGGACGACGGGGTCACTATAGACACTTTTGACCGCTGGTCAAAGACGAACAATTTGACACTCTAAACGTTGAACCCCTAAACGTTGAAATCGGACAAGGTTGAAAAAAGTTAATTTCTTTATTTGACCATTGTGGCCTCATGTGACCCCAGGTCACCCCCATGAACACAACGTTTATTAAGACTCATAAGTTACTTAATATGCCTGAATCATACGATCATACAACGTAACCCTAGATGTATAATTTTGGATGGGCGAAATGGTCACTGTGGAGTATCAAGGAGAGAACATGAAATAAATGATGAAGACATTTACCGGTGTGATAGTAATGCAATTCCACTGATCTCAAGACTCTAAGTCCTAGTTTTCTTAGTTCGGGAGATAACAAAAGCTGGGGAAAAATCCGGCGGACTTAATAGTTCCTAGGTATTAAAGTCCGGCATCCAGTTATGGACTTTTATTCCTTGAGAATCATTGTCCATGGACAATCATTCCTTGAAATTAATGTCGCGAAGACAATGAACCCTCAGATTTCTAAGTCCGGGGATAAATACAACCCGAGCGCCCGGTGGATGTCAATGACTGACATTCGTTGTCCGAGTGACTCACATGTCCGTAGTTAATGGTTCGTTAGGCATTTAGTGTAACTGCTGTGACAGTAACAAAGGTCTACAAGGATTCTTAGTCCGTTAGCTACACTATAAAATCAATACTAGGTACAGATGTCCGGGTTAAGACTACATTCCCTAGGAACAGGGGTCCGGACTCCTGAGGCAAAGAATCACAGTCCCACCGGACTATATTCTCAGTGGGACCTTTTGCGCTTTCACACCGGTCCCATCGACTGGGTAAGAAAGTTATAGGCAAACCAAGACCAATACTAGTGACATTTGTAAGATACAATGTCAGAAGGAAAGCTATATCGGCGAGACGGCAGCTAAAAGGAAAACATATGATCATTCTAGAGTTTCTAACGCCTTTTACTGAATATCTCATGGGCAAAGCCAAAGAACTTTCAGCCATGACTGAAAAATATTATATAATTCTCTGAATCACACGCTGAACAAACTGAACAAAAAATATAACAGTTCGCTGCATTGAGGATCTAGATAAGATCGGACTGAAAGGAGAGAAGTCAACACCCAAAGGGCCTAAACACAAGCGCAGGATTACTGACCCTGATTTTGAGCAGGGTGAATGGGAGAAGACTAAAAAAAAAAAGATGTCATATTTTCCCATTTTGAGGAATTCTGCAGCTATTATAATGTGTACTACCTTCAATATGGCGAACATGAAATTCGTATTGCAACGAGTGTTTAAACCAATATGAAATGTGAAATTTATCTTAATTGCCTAAGAATTATAGAATCAATCGTCTCATTTATGACTTACTGCTTGACAAAGCTATTAAACTAGTTAACTGCGATCAGTGTTCTACTTATGACTTCTTGAAAAAGCTTTAAAAACGCAATCAGTGTCTTTGGCCTAGTCATCAACTTTTTATTGCAGACCATGACCCTGTTCAACTCCATAAGCTGATCTATATCGAAATTATGAAAAAAAAAAAAACACAAAACGCACAACGCACAACTTAATTTTCATAACGTGTTCTTTGATAATATAGTGTATTTAATATTCTAACATGAAATGTGCACCACATATGCAATACTGACAGCTGTGCGTTCGCCTGTTGTGTTTCTGTATTCACTGCGTTTTCGTGGTTGATTTCATTTTGTTTTAAGGCTCTTGCAATCATTGCTATAATTATTATTTGTATTTTTTTATATTTGTGTTATATTATTTCAATGTATGTTCCAACTCAAGATGTCTGTGTTGCTTGCTAGAAAACAATTTAACAATGTCATAAGAATATAGCATGTCTGAAATGTAAAATGTATGTTCATAAAAAATGTACCAAGATAAAACAAAAATATCTGAAGCCTAAAAAATAATGTGATTATAAAAAAATGGATGGTTGTGATATTGTTAATGAATGTGAATTCATAATTAACCAATACACTATTCCTGACTCATATTTAAATGAGAAATCCAAAGATAAGTGCTTTGATCAACTCCGATATGAAAGTATTGAAATACATGAAAAAATTATGATTATCAGTATCATAATATCATCTTATATAACCACTGATCGATTTAAGTCTCTTTTACCTTTGAGAAACAATACATTTACTTGTTTAAATATGAATTTAAGAAGTATAGCTAATAATTTTGACAAACTGTAAGAAAATAAAGTAAAGTATAACATAAGGAAAGATCTCTGTACTGCAAACTCGAATTTCGAATCTTGTTTTATCGAAATTGTAAGAAATAATGCAAAGAATATTTTAGTTGGAGTAGTGTATAGAGCACATACATCTATTATAGATGACTTCACTTTAGATGTTGAAAAAATATAAAGCAAACTTAACACCGAAAATAAAATTAATTATGTTTTAGGCGACTTCAACATTAATCTACCCAAGAATGATACTGACAGATCTACTCATGATTCATAGATTTTATATATTCTTATTCACTTATTCCTACTATATATAAACCAACTCGAATAACTGGAAAATCTGCTACACTTATTGATAACATTTTAAACATTTTGCGAACGTTTTCAAAGCTCAACAATTTTTGTAACCGACCATTAATTTTGTAATGACCATTTTCCTACGTCATTGGTTAGCAATTATTTAAATTTAAGAAATTTGAGCCCTCGAAAAATAATATGCGTCAAACTTGGAAAACAATCAATAATTTAATACCCAAAACAACGTACATCCCACCAATTCAAGAGGAATGACTCTGGAAGTTTTATCACCGATTCAATAGTCATATATAATGAATTCAATGATTTTATTTTTGTGTGAATGTGGAACAAGATTTAGCGTCAAAAATTCAGACTACCGGCATCAATTACTACGATTATATCAAATCACCTTATAATCAGAGCATCTTTCTGAAACCGACTGTAGAAGATGACATTGCGATTATTGGTAAATTAGACACAAACAAGAGTGTAGGACATGATGGTTTTAAAAATTTGAATGCTGACACAGTAGCAAATAAGATTGCTTGTCCGTTGAGAGCAATATTTAATTTATCCCTAAAAGCTGGCACATTTCCAAATCAGCTGAAAACAGCTAAAGTGATTACTGCTTATAAAAAAAAAAACGATAATGACATTTTTTTCCAACTATCGACCAGTGTCAGTGATGCCTTTTTTTCAAAAATACTCGAAATATTAGTCATTAACAGGTGCATTGGATTCAGGATTCATTGACAAAAAATAAACCCTAAATCCTAAACAATAGGGCGCATCATTTTACGGTACGTATATGTCAGTTATGCATCTTGTTGATAAAATCAATATCGCTGTCGAGAAAAACAAAACCATACTCGGGGTGTATCTGGAGATATCTAAAGCATTTGATACAAAAGATCATTCAATTTTGCTTCATAAATTAGATCACAATGGCTTTAGGGGGATAGTTCATGATTGGTTTCGAAGTTACTTGCATGAGGGAATACAGTATGCTAATAATGACTGTAACAAGTCTACTCTTAAAAATATATTATTTGGAGTCCTCCAGGGCTCAATATTAAACCCCTAAAGGCCTAGATATACTTTGTCATTTTACCATCTTGAAAATCCATAGAGCTGAATGCATATTGACCTCGAGTTCCTAGACGATATTATTGATCGGAATTATCTGCTAAAACTACAAATAGAATGATAAAAAAACAAGACGGTGATAAAAATTCCAAATGAAAATGTTTCTCTTTGGAGAAAAATCGAAGGAGTCAGAAAATCTTTTCAGCATAATTAAATCCACAGTACCTGTCAAGGACAGATTTCAGATTATAATGAAAAGACCAAGGCAATTATGGTATTGTTCTCGACCTAATGAGATCGATCTATGCCCCGTTGAACACCATCATGAAACATTTACATAAATAGTGAAACATTTTACTCCATGACAAAAATTTAACACCATGAGAAAAAATAAAAATAATTTTTTTAATTCCGAATGAAAATTTAACATAGTGGTGAATATGTAACACCATGAGAAAAATTCTGAATGAAATTACCTGCAAAAATGACAAAGTATATCTAGGCCTTTACTTTTCATTTTGTACATCAATGATATAACCAATACTTCATCATTTTTAAAATTTATTTTGTTTGCAGAGAATACGACTATTCTTTTCTATAGTAATGGTATTGTTAGCCAAATGCCTTTAATAAACAAAGAATTGTCTGAAGTTGGTAACTGTTTTAAAGCCAAACTAACCCTAACTCTCTGTTAATGCTACAAAAACAACTTATATGATTATGGGCACTCCAAAAATAACGTCATGCATAGATAAGACCAATATTATTTTAGACAATACTAAATTAGATAGAGTAACAAAAACGAAATTTTTGGGAGTGATCATTGATGAAAACTTAACCTGGAAATATCATATTGATGGAATAACTAAAACGATTTATTGAATTATTGGCATGATAATAAACTCAAGTTTTTATTATTCCTGAACTCATTCTCCGCACACTCCATTGTACTTTAGTTTTACCTTATGTCAATTATGGATTTCTCATATGGGGGCAATCCTGTAAAACGTATTTGGATAAAATTCACAAAACTTCAGAAATGGGTTTTAAGAATTATATCAAATAGTCAGTATCGTAGTCATTCTGCACCACTTTTCAATAGATATGATATTTTAAATGTATACGACATGTATACACTTGTAGTTGATGTATTCATGTATCAATATTTTGAGAGATTGTTACCTGAGTCTTTCAATTCATTCTTTACAAAACATTCTGACTAATTCTCAAGAATCAGCTGCAAATTCAATCACACTAGAAACAAACTTGTTTTTACAGATAAACGTATTAAGACTGCAGGTCCAAAACTATGGAATTCCATAAACGATCAAGTTAGAAGCTCACTGTCAACTAAGCATTTATGAAATTTATATACATCTATTTTAATTAGTATATACTATCAAATAGTCAGTATCGTAGTCATTCTGCACCACTTTTCAATAGATATGATATTTTAAATGTATACGACATGTATACACTTGTAGTTGGTGTATTCATGTATCAATATTTTGAGAGATTGTTACCTGTGTCTTTCAATACATTCTTTACAAAACATTCTGACTATTACTCAAGAATCAGCTGCAAATTCAATCACACTAGAAACAAACTTGTTTTTACAGATAAACGTATTAAGACTGCAGGTCCAAAACTATGGAATTCCATAAACGATCAAGTTAGAAGCTCACTGTCAACTAAGCATTTATGAAATTTATATACATCTATTTTAATTAGTATATACGGTTAATAACTAACTATCATTCTTGAAACGTGATTTACCATCACCTTGTATTTTGTTTTGACGCTGGTGTTGGTCTTGTGTGATGGTTTGTTAATTATTTTGTTTGTTTTGCTTACATAGGCCTTAACAAGGGGTAATCGTGATCAGGCTTTACTAGCCTTTTGGTTACTCCTACAGATAATGTTTCTCTTGTTACATTGTTTTTATTTTATGTTTTATTATGCATGTAAATGTTATATATGGAAATAAAGTTGATTCTGATTCTGATTCTGTATCTTGACAGGTGTCAATGCACATACATGAGTCATATGACCATACCATGCAAGAGAAATAGCATTTTTTAAGTTATTTTTTACCTTTGTGACCAATACGTGAACTTTAACACCACTCTAGGGTAATGACGTTATGTGCCTGGATTGTTGTGACAAAATATGATTGAAATATGAAGTCTGATAAGGATTTTAATTTTTCCTATTCATCGAACTTTTAAGCCCTATAGAAAAAGTCAGGTAAGCTTAAAAATCGGACAAATTTTAAAAAGCTGAATCGGCTTTCTGTTGACCTTTGACTATTAAGGAAAATTAAGAGGACAAGTTACCTTAAACACTTATGACCGTTCGTTCAAGATGATCAAATTGACACATTATTAAACCTTTGACATCGGGTAACGTTTATAACTTTTACCTTTTTGGTGACCTTAGACCCCTTAAAGGTTGGACATCTTAACCTTTGAAATCGGGCAAAGTTGAAAATTGGACCATTATTTTGACTTTTGACTCCCAGTAAAAAGATTCGGACGACAGGGACACTATTGACACTTTTGGTCGCTGTTCCAAGATGAACAATTTTACACCTTAACCTTTGAAATCGTACAAAGTTGAAAATTTGACCTTTCGTTTGACCATTGACTCTCAGGAAAAGCTTCACTATTGACACTTTTAATTGTTGGTCAAAGACTTTTCTTTTGACCTTTGACCCTAAAAGAAAGAACGGGCGGCGGGGTCAACATAGACACTTTTGATTGCTGGTCAAAGACTAACAAAAAAATTGAAACCGTAAACGTTGAAACCAGAAAAAAAAGTTGAACATTTGAATCTTGTGACTCAATGTGACCCTGGGTCATCTAGATGAGCACAACGTTTAATAAAGCTCATAATTTACTTTTTGTAATATTGCCAAAAATAGGTCCAAAATTGGCCCAAAATGATTTTTTTTTGTCATTTTGGGCCTATTTTAGGCCTATTTTTGGCAATATTCCAAAATGTAATGTAAACATTTTACCTTAAAGTTTAAGAACTGTGTTCTTAGACACATGTTTCTCAAATCTAAAAAGTATAAGAGGTCCAAATTTCATTTTTCCAAAAAATAGTTAGGTTGTTTACAATGGTCAAAGAACAAGGTTTTTTTGGACCTTAGTCCAAAATCATACATTGTACTACAAAACCACCATCTTCTACATGAAAATCCACGTCTAGAAATGTATTCTTTAATGTAGATTTACTTCTTAGAAGAAGAAGAAGAAGAAGAAGAAGAAGAAGAAGAAGAAGAAGAAGAAGAAGAAGAAGAAGA
>JXSR01S001049.1:7341-18106 GCA_000969725.1 Ophiothrix spiculata | reverse complement strand
CCATTAAAATAAATTAACCATTATCAATGTACGATAAAAAGTTAATTAGTTCAAACATCGAGCTTGTCTTATTACAATTTGGCAAATGCTGTGGGTCTGTGACGGTGGATGGGCGGGTCGATTGGTGGTGTTTGCAATAAGCTCTGTGAATTTTGATCTAAACGGAGCCAAATTCACAGGAACGATAAAAGAAAACACGGAGAGTGACATGAACTTTATTTGATCGAAAACCGTAAACGGGTTGCTTCAAAAAGTGCTAAAAATCGTGTATTTGAAGATCATTTTGAGCTAGAAAATTACGTCGTTACTAGGCGAGTGCGTGAGTAAACAAAACGCATCCAAGGTAATTGAGTCATGCGCCCAATCGCAACGCACTGTATCAAAACTTACGGGAAAAAATCAGGCGAGTCCATGTGACGGGGTATGATAATCATTATGATATACGGAATAGATATGCACGCTAACGCCTGCTGACAGAGACAACGGGGAATTTACGGCAGGAATATCACGATGATACGGGATTATTCAAGGGGAAAATATGTGATCAAAATGCAGGATTATATACAAAAAACGAAAACATTAAAAACATTCTATGCGGGAAAGTCATATTTTGTGTATTCACACGTACGGAAAAAGGGAGCCAGGTTTAAGGCTACGTGACGGGATGATTCACGATGCAGAGTATCAAGTGGAAAAATATGTGATCAGAAATAATATACAGAATGAGAACATGAAAAAACCCTTTATATGGGAAAATTAAATTACTCTGTGTATTCACGTACGGGACAGGGAGGACCAGGTTTCAGGCTACGGGAAAGTAAATCTCAAATCCGAATGACGGGGGCCGGGTGTTAGGCCAGGTTATAAGCCTATGGAAAAAAATAAATTGAAAATTTAATGCCGGAGGGGCAGGTTTAAGCCTACAGAAAAACAAACTAAACATTAAAATACATTGAATATTAGCAGTGTTCGAAGGTTAATAAGTTAAAATATTATGCTCTAATCATCTATATGACTTTTTATCAAAGGCATGATATGTCTTAAAATATATACTGAAAGAAACAACTAAATAGTGGTAACTGTATTTGTAACAAAAAAAATTCACTCACTACTTTCAATGTGAGATGGAGTACTTGTAAGATACGGCTCAAATATGACATCAGGATACCCAATGACAATGCTTGAATCTCTCAATCTGTCTTCTATGCGTGTAGCAGAAGTCATTCCCCACCAATTATAAGTTGCATTTATTGTGCCAGATCCTTGTACTGTATTGATCTCATAGTCATTTGCCGGATTATGTATAGCATTCTGGTACAGATAAACACCACTAACACCGACCTCGATTGTATATTTTTCGTTAATAATCTGTCCAAGATTATAGTACATTATGTTATCACTGCATTGTTGGTATTCAATGGGCAAGTCATCTTGCTTCACATGAAGCAATCGTTTTCCTGTATTATTATATGCTGTGTTGCTAGTCAAAATAAAATAAGTTCCATCGATTTCTATAACGCTTTCTGAGTCTATAGGAGAATTGTGGAGAATAAGATTTCCAAAGATATGGACCAGCGGGTAAATCAGGTCGCCCAAGTAGTTATTCATTTCTTGCACTTGTATAATACCTTTGCCGTTCCGGTTGTAGGTAAACTCATTATTCAAAATATAATGCAAAGTTTTGTTCAGGAACAAATCGTCGTTCAAATTTAACTGAACTCCTCCTAGCATGTAATTATCTCTGATCTTGCAATTTTGCATTTTAAAAAGAGATCCGCTATTAAGCGTAAATGAAATAGCGTGATCCCTGGCAGATGCTTCGTTTGATACAATGTGACAACTTTCTAAATTGATATCACATGCATAAGGTAGCGTTGTAGAGATGCCGTAACTGAGTCCAATGGGCACCATATTGTATGACAATCCGCCTCCTTTATTTCGTGCAACAACTACGTCTCGAATGGAATGTTTTGTCACTCCTACAGGTTAAACAAAAAATGTTAGGATATGGCACACCAATGATAATCCAATATTTAGATTTTTTATAGCAACCCCCCTAATTTTTTTTTTGAACGAAACCCCCTATGAACTTATTTACCAAGATCATAAAAATCGGCCAGGCGTTACGTAATTATGACGTCATAAAGCTTGTCTTCATCGAAAGGATCTAATGCAGTTTTGTGTTACTTTAATATGTACATGATTTTTGACACTTTTGGTTAGAAGAAAAAGACCTTCATCTCCATTGTGACAATTGCGCGGGACAAAATAAAAATAAATTTGCCCTGTGGTATCTGGCATGGCATATTTACAATACATATTAAGTTACATGAAAGCATAAATCTGAACTTCCTCATAGCTGGTCATACCAACTTTGCCCCAGACTGGGGATTTGATCTGGTAAAGCAGCGCTACAGAAACTGCTTGGTCAGTTGTCTAAAATGACATAAGTGACGTTGTTACAAGCAGTTCTTACTCTGGAGTCAATTTTCCCCGTGTGGTTGGATCGGAAGATGACAGCACCGTTAATGTCTTGTCCGTTGACTGGCAGGAATTTTTGGACCCTTCTTTCGTCCCCTTCCCGGAATTAAATCATACCAACACATACGGTTTAGTCATGACCACCCTGGTTATGTATTCTGCAAGAAGTACGCTGATAGTTAAGAATAGACCCATCAACTCTTGCTTAACCCTTGGCAATATCCTCGTGAATTGCCACCTCCACTTCAAGCTCCAGGATTGTCACAACCACGAAAGAAGTATCTTTTCAAGAATAAACGGAAATGTGTACAGAAGCATCTAGTTTGCCCACAGCTCTTGGAAGTCAATAACGAACATAATTAGTAAGGATTTCCCATATTTGTTTCCGAGGAGACAAATATCTGGTGATTCTTTTGTTGGAATTTGGAACTATTTGTCATAGCTTGACATTTACTACCACAGAACAAACTAAAATAACTCTAATGACTACTGAAAGTTTATCAAACTCAGAAATATAGATATCAGCTTTAAATAAGAATTATTATGCAGATGTATATATTTCTTCAATGAATATCTGTTTGAATTAAAATACATTCTTAGCTGTATTTTTATTAACGATTGAGAATAGGTCCAATTCTAGTGGCTCGGTAAATATACGTTTAATTCGTTATCCATCCGGTGGGAATTCGGTTTGTGTACATTTCATACGGTAACTATTCGTTAGACCTACGGTTTTAGCTCGATATGTATACGGTCACTGAGTTTCATAATCGGTATGCATACGGTTTATGCGTCTCGTGTTCGGTAATGATTTGAATCCCTGGATCATTGCACATGACGGGATGCATATCGTACCTTAACTGATTAACGATTGCATAGCGTATGAGTAGCGGACGATTAGCGTACAAAACGTACAAACTCCGTCCACCAACCGAACACACACCGTCCTGAGAGTTTTGTCCTTGCTCAAAAAGTGACAACGTACTCAACGTACGCAAACGCATTCCCACCTGATGGATAACGGATTGAACGGGTTTCTACCGAATGCATAACGAACATCACCGTACAGTCAAAACAGTGTACGTTATTCATACGTTTTCGTCTATACGATGACGTGTGACACGGCCTTTAAGGCGGTGTCACACATCACCGTATAGAGCCAAAACGAATGATAAGGTGGGCCAGACTAAAGGTCCTTAAGACTTTATTGGCCTTCCCACCATGTTTCAATTTTGCTAACTACTAGGGCATTCAAATTATTTTAATACTATGTAGATCAAGTTTATATTGTATAATAATAGTGTCTTCTTATGTTCTACTAAATTTGTCTTATATCATTTGTATAAGATTTAGCTGATAAGTTAAATTGTATTTATGATATTCATGCATTATTGTTTTATGATTATATAATTGTAACTTGAGAAACGTGGAAATAAATAAACTTGAACTTGAATATGGATTTCGTACAAAGTTTAGGCTACACGGTGGCGAGAGGTTATATACGGCGAAGAAATCCATAATATAGACGTATTGACTATACCGAACACAAATTTTGTCAAGAAAAAGGACAATGAGGAACCATGCAATCTATTTTGCTTCTTTTAATATAGGGTGGACTTTTCAAGTCCTAATTCACAGAGTTTAGCACTTTTCTGTTAATGTTGACGATTTGCCGACCAAAGAACAAAATTATGTGGTAGAATTCAAAGAGGTTGGCACATCGAATATTTTCTTGTCTAGATATATTTTTGGTGATTTTACTGACCAATTGTAGGTCTAAAGATAGGCAAGGATTTAGCTAAAAAACTATAATGGCAGGACTGCTTCGTCCCGTGCAGCATCAGCGTCTATTTGACATTTTCAACTTGAACATATTTGCCAACTGAAGCAAGTGAGCTAGCTCTTTATTCTTTGGACGCCAAATACTGCAAACACTGACACTCCCTCATTAACACTAAGCCTATCGCTCAGAAATAGTGAATAGCCCGTAATCCGTATGCCAAAAGGCAATGCCAACATGATGTAAGATCTAGATGGACATCATGATCAGAAACAATACCCATAACTACCCCCCCCCCCCCGTATTTCCCAATGTCCCACTGTGCTGAAAAAAACGTATCTCCCAATGTCCCATGGGCTGAACAAATATCAAAGTAAGATCATGATGTCAGGGGCGATACTATATGAAACAAGTAAACTCAACCGTCCGACAGTTTATTCTACAGTTTTAAGTGTTTTTTTTTTCTTTTCCGGGAAAGTTATCCAACTTTTTTAATGGTTCATCAACATAAAAAAATCTTTTCTCATGAACCAATAAAATGGGGAAAAATACAACCATTCAATATGCACAAAATTGATGTAAATCCTGGGGTAAATCGGTAAACCAACCCTTTTTGAAATACCCACACGCATTGTAGACCACTACACGGGCCCCTGCCCCAGGTCATATTAATCCATTCATTGGTGTAGCTATAAATAGATAGGCCCTATTAGTATTATAATACCAGTGACCATTCATAATAGCCATGCATACTGTATTACCAAAAGCAAACTGTAAATGTGTGTGTACATGTACAGAGGTAAAACTAGTTTTTTGAAAAACCCCACAAGAGTGGTTCAGTGATTTCCACTCAAGTGTCATGTATGGGTTAAACTTTTTGCATTGAGAAATTGACCCTTTTTTTAGCCATTAATAGTTACGTGATCAAATACAATAATGTATGAATGATCAATAGCTTTGATCATATAATCTACTGAACTAAAAGAAGTTGTTATGATGGATTGAATGGATGAAAACTGCCGAACTAACACACAGTGTCACTTAGGCAAATTTATGATAACATTTCCGATCTGACAAGCTTGTACAATGGAAATTTTCATTTTGATCTATTAGGAGTTGTTCAAGGTCGCAGTTTCTTTTTTTTTTTTTTTTTTTTTTACAATTTCCTCAGAGTAGGTTTAGTGCCTCTTAGTCTAAAGAACTAATTTTATTCAAACATCTCAATTTCGCCAAAATTTTAGTTCGGCAATAATTGTATTAGGATGACGATATTATTAAGTTCAATCATGTCGTGATTATACCTGTAGTCAACATGTTTAAACTGATAACAAATGTAACATGTGTGCACAATAATTGGAATCAAGGTTCAAGGTTCATTTATTATTTCCATATATTACAAAACACAATATGATAAAAACAACAAATATATGGAGGAGTGGCTGGGAGACCAATAAGGCCTGTAAATAGTCCACCCTAATACAAGAAATTACAAATCAATAGTTGACATTAATAACCAACAATGTGACAATAACATAGGAAAAGAAACAACATTAAAGCACATGCACAAACAAGACATAGGACAGGTTCAAAATTAATCATAGTTTTGTATGAGATTATATTTGAGTGTGTTCCGAAAATTCTTAACAGTTTTGCATTGTTTTAGAGATTTTGGCAGTGAATACCAAAGAATCGGTCCGCTCGTTCTTATACAATGGTCTGAAAAAGATTTCTTATTTCTTGTTAAATTATAGTGATCAGAATGCCTTGTTTGATAGTTTGAATGTTTGATCATTCTACAAAGTAATCACTAAAAGCCATTGGTAATTCATCGACATAGAATCTATACGTAAACACCCCTAATTCTAAAGTATACATATCAGTAACAGTTAATAAATTGTTTTTTGCATATAGTGGACCAGTGTAACTCCTGTAATGGCTATTACAGACGGTTCTAATGGCCCACGTTTGTAGTTTTATAAGTTTATCAAGGTATATTTTGCACGTATCACCCCATATAATTATACTATAATTAAGGTATGGTTGAACTAAAGTACAGTATAGTGTATGAAGTATACGATGAGGAATATAATGTTTCAGCTTGTTCATGACACCAATATTTCTAGATATTGTTTTTGATATGCAATCAATGTGATTTTTCAACGTAAAGTTATCATCTATCAATACACCAAGAAAATTTGTAGATTTTACCCTTTCAAGTTTGGTGTCATTGAAGATAATATCAAGATTTTTCGGTGCCTTCACAGAAGTCATATAAGGTGTTCCTAAAAACATACAATTTGTTTTGGTAGCATTTACTGATAGTTTATTGGCTTTGAACCAATTACTGACTTCTTTTAATTCTTCGTTGGTTAAGGGAAGACATTTTGTCAAATTTTTACCCGAATATAGAATAGTGGTGTCATCAGCAAATAATATGAAATCTAACACATCTGTTGTATTTGTTATATCATTTACATATAAAATAAAGAGCAAGGGACCCAAAATAGAACACCACATGCAATATCCATTTGATCCGAATTACATTCATTGTAAAAAAACAAATTGCTTTCTATTGCTCAGATAATTCTTAAACCAGTCAAGAACGACTCCACGAAATCCGTAATGTTCAAGTTTATGTAAGAGTATTTTGTGATCTATGCTTTCGATAAATCTAAGAATATTCCAATGTTGGTTTCATCTTTTTCAACGGCAGTATTTACTTTATCCACTAGTTGTGCAATGGCCATGTAAGTTGAATGTTTCGGGCGGAAACCAAATTGCTTATCATTAGGGATTTCGTAAGTACTAATGTAATCTACACATCTATTAAACACAAGTCTTTCAAGGATCTTAGAGAAGCATGGTAAAAGCGACACTGGACGATAATTAGGGAATACAGATGAATCGTTCTTTTTGTGAATTGGAATAACTTTAGCGACCTTTAATTTATCTGGAACAACTCCTGATGATAATGACATATTAAATATGATTGTCAGTGGTTTTACAATTTCATTGCTTATTTTCTTTATAATGTAATTTCCTATATTATCATGTCCGGCACGTTTATTTGATTTAAATTTATCAATTATCTTTAAGATATCTGAATCAACAATCGGTTTCATATACATACAACTAGACCTCATATCACCGAGATACTCATGATAATGTTTTCCAGAATGTTGAATCTCAGCTGCAAGTTTCGGCCCTACGTATACGAAATACTCATTAAATTGATTTGGAATATCACGAGTATTTGTTATTACTTTACCATTGTTATCTATGAATTTTGTTTGAGGTGATTGTTTATGACATTTTCCTATAATACCATTAATTTCTTTCCATGTTCTCTTCATATCGTTTTTATATTTTTTGAATTATGTGAACAGATACATACGCTTTGATTTTCGTAAGAGCATATTAAGTTTGCTCTTGTATATTTTGAATCTATGTAAATTGGTTTCACTTGGATTCTTAATGTAGTGTTTATATAGACTATTTTTCTTGTTGATACTTTTTAAGAGGCCTTTTGTTATCCATGGGGAGAGAGGATCCTTTTTCCTATTGGCAGTACATTTTCTTGACGGTACACACTCATCATACAGTACATTAAACTTATCAACAAAATTATTGTAATCTGTATTTGTATCAACACTACTTAAGACCTCATCCCAATTAACATTCGATAACTTCTGCTTAAGTCTATTTATGTTAGCTTCACAAAGTTTTCTCTTATATATGACCTGTTTTGTACATTTCATTTGTATTTTAATATCGATATTGGAAGATAATACGGTTGGCATGTGGTCAGTAATATCTGTAACTATTATAGATGACTGAGTTATATCTTCATTATTAGTAAGAATGTTATCGATGCATGTTGCCGATGTTTCAGTTATTCTTGTTGGCTTATAAATAGTGGGTAACAATGCATGAGAGTATATTAATTCTAAGTAATCATGAGTGGGTCTATGCATGTCTGTTTTTAACAAGTCAATGTTGAAATCACCCATTACAAACAAATGCTTATTTTCAGAACTAAGAATTTTATATATGGGTTCAATATCTTGAGAAAAGTTATCAATTGGTGTATGGGATCTGTATACAACTCCAATAATGACATTCTTCCTTTCACTTTCAATTTCGACAAAACAAGATTCAAAGTTTGAAGTAGCATGGCATATATCTTTTCTCACAGTATATTTCACACGATCTGATATATATATAAGCACACCCCTCCCTTTTCTCGACCAGTTCTATTTGTGTATTCTAAGTTATATCCATTTATATTGTATATGTCATGTGGTTTGTCTTTTAGATGGGATTCTGAAATACCAATGGCGGTAAATTTGCAATCTAAAATGTTAATGCATTCTTTGAGGGAGTCAAAATTTTTGGATAGGCTTCTAATATTAACATTCAATAAATTTATATTTCCAGTACTTGCATTTGCATCCGAACAGAATTGTTCAGGGGTAAGATATAAACAGTTATGTATAGAACTGTCATTAGAGACATCATTGTAGGATTTATTTGTAGATTTACTATCAAACCTCAAAGGGTTGAAGATCATTTTATCATATTTCTGTAAATCAACATCAGTTATATCAAAGCGAGGATGACTAGAAAGGTTTTCCACATCATTATCTATATCTGTCATTGATTCTTCCTCTTTTAAACAACTTTGACAGACCCAATCCATAAATGTTTTACATTTTAATTGTTTTTGTTTCAGTCCGGTGCATTTTTTATGCACATAACCATTACAAATTTTACAGCAAATATTCTTATGATTTTTGTTTATGATTTTGGAGCACACAACACACAAATCATTATTTTTGAGCGACATAATTACAAACACTTACAGTTATACAACAAAAAACAAATAAAATATTAAAATAATTACAGATAAAAAATAGCGATGGACGCTTGAATGCAAGAAATATAGAAAGCCCAATGTAGGGCAATAGCCCGGCAACGACCTAAACGATAAACATGATGATGATCTTTTTTTGTAAATTGTGATAATGGGAATATACTTCAAAAACAAGTTGGGGAATTAATGATACAATTAAATGATTTCCGACCGATTATACTTGACTGAATCAACAATAATAAAATAAATTGTTAATACAGCCCACAAATCAAACATGTAATTATAACAGACTTTTCATTCCATCAAAAACATCAGCTTGAATTTTTCATGAGGCCTACACTATTAGTTTGTCACACAAATAGATTTGTGTGACATTAAAAATAGATTTTTAATTCAATTGATCAATAGCAATTTGTAAATTTATTTTGTCACACAATAGGGGGACAATAAAGAGTTACTTGTATTAATAACATGTTTATGTAGTTGGTATATCAATACGTCCGTCGCCATTTTGTACCTTCAGTAATATCCAGTATAAATTTTTAATAAAGTTATTTTACGAAGTATTTACATAGGTCATTTTCAATATTCTTGCAGTTTCAGTTTAATTGTCAGAACCGTTCGCTTCGTTTCCATGTTCATTGGTTTCAGTTTGTTGCTGCTGTTGTCTGGCAATGAATTGCATGTAGACTTTCCGAAGATCATCCTCTCTGTTTATTCTAATCTTTCTGCCATGATCTTGTGCATATATATATATGAATTTGACTATCCCTTGTCCAGACTGTTTTGAAAACTTCTGGAAAGTCAAACTTCATCTTCTTTGTCGCATTAAACACATCTTTAGTGCGTGGGGATAAGAAGTCATTTATGTAGATGTTTGTTCCCTTCAGTAAAGATCTTTTCCTCATTATCTTCTGCCTGGTGCTGTAGCGCACTAGTTTCACAACAATTGATCTAGGTTTACCTTTGTATGAATTGCCGGTTCGATGTGTTGTGTCTATTTCTGACTCCTGAAGTTCCATCTCTAGTTTGTTATTTATTAGATCCATAACGTTTTGATCTGTGTCTTCCCCTTCACTCTCATCGACTCCATTTACAACAAGACAATTTTTTCTGTTATTTTGTTCAAATTCTTCTATAACACCTGCTGTCTTCAGTCGGTGATTACCAACTTGCACTTCCAAACACTGAGTTTTGTAAGTCAGCATATCATTGTCTCTTATCAACTTTTTATGACTATGATGGAGTTCAACAATATCACCAGACATTCTTTCTTTTTCAGATTTTAGATTATCAAGTTCCTTGTGCAATTCTATGTTTTCTTCTTTGAGTTTATGCATTTCATTCCGCAGTTCTAAAACACTGCCTTTCAGATCGTCAAACTTTGATTGCATCACTCGCTCCATTAATTTCATTAAGATTTCTTCATAGTGTTTATTACTCACAAGCTCATCTGCTAAATTCGATTCATTCGTTGGTATAGTACTTGCGGAATCCATTTTAATCCCCTCCATGTTGGCTGATAATTGTTACATGCTCCTGAATATGTAATTTATTATTACCATAAGTCAAACATAATATTTAAATGGCCATTAAAGAGAGTGGCACACGACCTTTGTGCTTCTACGTGC
>JXSR01S001048.1:54669-87447 GCA_000969725.1 Ophiothrix spiculata | reverse complement strand
AATGTATGTATACATGTATGCAGTTAATCTGCATATGAATTGAAGGCAATCTATTGTATTGTTATCAAAGTTCCAAATATTTCACAGAGCATTTTGTTTTGGAAGAAATGTGACAATCCACCACAAAACTCAGTAAAGTCAGCCGTGGTCAAATTTGCATTTTTACCAAGGAATTTTTTTAGGGGAACCGGTGTAGCAGGAATGTTAGTCCCCGTTCTTATTGTCCGGGTTGTACAGTAAAGTATAGTCTATGGAAGGCGGACTACCATTTCAGAGGGACTAAGATTACTTTCACACTGGGACGGGAGCCATCTGGATTGTCACTCATGGAGGGTGAGTTACTGTACCTCCGGCATTTTACGGATCTGCGTGCCTCACTTCGAGGGTCTTTGCAACGGATTAGTGGGAAAATTGGCGTACTTTGATCAGATTAAGTTGCAATACCCGCTACTTGAAACACAGACACGGTTTGAGCGTGAAACAAAATGCACACGCTGTGTATGCGTCAAGTGAAGATTTACGCGATCTGTCTGGATATAGGGTCAAATTCCGAATAAGGTACAGTAACTTTACTCCACGAGCGACACAAGAAAGCGGAGAAAAACAGTTCCCCTATAAAAATTCCTTGATTTTTACAGATTCAAAAATATCACACTTCCAGCTTTACAATGATGCTTTGTTTCAAATTCATGTGTCACCAGAAGTAGAGGTATGATTCTTCAAAGCATCAAATGTCATAAAATCAAAAACTGAGAAAATGTATGTTGAAGGTTACACATTACACACATTTTCATTAAAAAGATGTTGGTTTTCAGATATTTTGAAGTTGAAATGAGAGCTGATATCTTACTAGGAGTTTGAAAACGGCAGGACATTTCAAATCTGCAAATGTCACGATTTTGTACTTAAGCTCAAAATGAAAAATGCTGACTTTACTTAGGTCTGTGATGGTTGGTCACCAATATGGTCTGTAATCTTGCACTCACATATTTACAGTAAGGCTGCGATCACATAGAAGTATAAGCATAGCTAGGTATGCGATATTCGCTATATGCTCCTGGGGAGGCACTCGTGTGTTTAGTGATGATGATAATCCCTACGGTCAATTTCAAATATGAATCACTCCCCGGGGAACGTATAGCGAATATCGTATAGTTCTATGTGATCGCAGTGTAAGTATGATTTTGCCAAGCACCATATTTCTGCAAAATATTCTCTGCTATCGTATAAATGACCCACGTCCTACCAATGTTTCCCAGTGAGTCCGAGTCGTGGATGTTTTGTAATTGTGTAGTGCAATGAGTCGGAGCCATGAAAATAAAGCACCAAATCTATTTTCACAATAAGGAAACATCAGATTTTGTGAGTCAGGTGTCATTATTTTGTCTTGGGTTATTATTGGCCTTTTGCACGGTTTCGCCATTTTGGGGAGAGCCTCGACCTGGCTTGCTAGATGAATGGGAACCACTGAGCTATATGATGGGAACTTACATAATATTACGATTAACAATTTTGATTCCCTCTTTAAAAAAACACTGACCTTGCATGAAGTGAATACATCGTTATGTAACATACTAGTTTAATTGACTGTCAGATCGAGGCTCTCCCCGCACTGCAAATGGCGGACCGTGCAAGTAGTGAATAGTATAGAATATAAAGAAATATTTCTTCACCCATCTGATTTCCCATTTTGTGAAAAGTGTTCAAAATATGGAAAAACGGTTAACTAATTATTTTAGTTGCAGAGACAACACATACAAAATAACTGCATACCATTATCTTGCTTTAAATAAGAGTATTTTATTTCCACTTTCTATACAGGAGCCACATGCCCCAACAAATATGACAAAAATATATAAAAACAATTTACATTCAGTTTTACATTGTATATATACTTATCCAATTTTTACATTACAGCAAAATTGGTCTGAATTCAAACTTCAATATATATGTGATGGTTCACCCCGAAAGGGGGGACTTTGCCGATGATATCAATTTTAATTTTATCATTTCATCTGTTACAGTATTTTTGAAGCTTTAAAATGACACTTGTTGAAATTTTACAACAGAAAATCTGTTGGAAATTCTTATTATTTTTTGCTGCCTATTTTCACCTGTATCTTGAAAAGTGTTTTGTCACAAAGTCCCCCTTTTCTGGGTAGAACACTTTTCGAGATACTGATGAAAATAGGCAGCGAAAAATAAAGAAAATAATAAGAATTTCAAAGAATTTTAAAATTGATATCATCTGCAAAGTCCCCCTTTCAGGGTGAGCCATCACATATATACTTTTGTGGTGCATGACATTTTGAATGGAAAAATATGATATTCAATTTTTCCTGAGAATAAATATTACTGCAAATTTAATTTGTAAACTCTAAGACTAGGCCTACTATAACACATATCTGATTTGAGCTAAAAATTTATGAAGGCGGGAGATCTTCATTATAGAAAAATCATTATTGCTTTAAAAAGACGACCCTGTGAAATAGACCCGCTTTCTCATAATGTTTCGTCATATTGATTACAATTGTATCTTTTATGATATTAGGTGACTGAGCATGCTTTTACAAACTTCCAAGTAGTTAGAGCATAGACTCACAAGTCAATGGATCATGGGATCAAATCCCTAGCTCTGGCACTTGAACTGCCAAAAGCCCATCATTATAAAATTGTGTCATCTATTGTCTATCAGAATCCTGGGCCTTCAAATCTAGTCAGATAGATGTTAAACCTGTTTGTGTATAAAAACGGTTCTTTGCTCGTGTCATATCAAAGTTGGTGCTGTTGCCTCGGATTGATTTCAATCAATTGCCGACAACGACAGATACAGATTTGGATGAGTCATTGGCAAGTTTGATATTTTCAACAAATCTGCATGCTATGGTGTAGTGTATAAGACGGCCTATAGTATCATTACAACCCTAAAAACATAATATTAAAATTACTTTTAAGCTCTTTTGAATTGATAAGAATTTACATTCAATGCCTTCTTTGTTCACAACATTCCATTATGTTTAAAGAGCAACATGAAAACACAATGCAAGTGACTACTTTTAACACAGTATGGGTCAAATTATAGTTCTTTTTGATCTACCAAATATTTTGTGCAACAAGTCTTTGTTATCTTATAATCTAACATATATATAACTCCAATGAATCTTCTAATCAATAACGGATACTTAGTGTTGTAAATCACCAAACATTTTCACCAAATACTCCTCACATGTGGTGTATTAATTTTTCATCACGAAGCCTTCGTTATTATAAGGAAATACATTGGAATTATATATCAGATTATAAGATAACAAAGACTTGTTGCACCAACTATTTGGTAGCCCATAAGTATATTTTGACCCTATCTTGGTATGTGACAGTCATTTATTCAATAAAAGCTGCAATGAAATTGGTCAATGTCTCTTTCAAATTCAATGGAAGTCCTACAGATTGGAATGTTGACAATTAAATTAAGATCCGTCATTATAATTAAACTGTAATTATTTACTGAAGTGGAACATCAATTTCAAGATGCTGCTGAAGGCTGGCTCATACTATGATGAGGAGTGACCAGCAAAAGGAGACGTATGTGAAAATTTGAAAAAAAAGAGGAAAAGCAAGATTGCCTGACGGTTGGTAATGACCTTCAGCAATAACAAGATGGCAAAGAATAACTGCAAGTACCAGGTGTCCCAAAAAATGGTTACATGTAGAAAAATGACCGTGTGCTAAAACTATAGTAGTTAGAGAAACTAAACTTTACACGAATCACATTACATCTCTCTTCTAGATACTCGTAAAATTTTAATATCACAGCTTTATTAGTTTTTGAGTTATCAATAAAGGTAGATACCTATGTCAGAAACGCATTTGTTCAAAAATCAACAAAATAATAAGCATACACGTTTTGTGATATTTCAATGTGCATTTTTTTTTTCTAAATGTTCATAATCAGACTTTTTATTAAACCAAATTTGATACAATTTTTAATAAATAATAATTTAACTCTCTTTCAGTATATCTATTATGCAAATCAGGGAAACCTGCAATCCGTGCATTCCAGAATGAGTGTTTATATTGAACCTGTCAATCAAGTTGTGGCGTGAAAGTTGATGAATACACATAAACCACAATCAAATTTTCCTGGGTAACATTAATTCTTTAACTGTTTAAACTGCAAACTTGTGTAAATTTTGAAAAAAAAATCTTAAACCTACAGGACATGTTTAAATTATAATTTCCTTTATTTAGTAGCAAAAGTCCGATCGACATTTTAGAAATATCAGAAATAGCAAGATTTTGAATAGGTGGCCATCTTTGCCTAAAATCAGATTTTGACATAATTTTCAGACCTGTAGTAATTTATGACGTCATCATTACGTAACAACTTGTCGAATTTTCATGATTTTGGTATCAATGGGAAGAAAAAACCCTACCCTATACTATGGTATACAACAACCTAAGTTTGGATCTGTCAATTTCAAGTTTAGATGGGGTTGAACGAGGGTTAAAATTTCATCAAATGAACATGCTTCCGATTTTGTTGAATTTTGAAAAAATACATTTCTGACATAGGTTTCTATCTTTGTTGATAACTCAAAACATAATAATGCTGTGATATTAAAATTTTGCAAACATCTAGCAGAGATATGTATCATTGTTCATGCTAAGTGTGAATTCTTCATCTGCTACACTTTTTGCAAACGATCATTTTTCTACATGTAACCATTTTTTGGGACACCTGGTACTTGACAAATTCTCAAGCCATCATCGCACAAATGTTGTTAAACTTGACACTGATTATTCCTCAATGGTCAGTGACAATGATTACTAATGAAATTGTGGCCAGGAATGTCTGAAAATGAGGGATGTGGTCTCAAAAGAAATCTGAATGGAATCACAATTTTTTTTTTGACACAAAATTTAACACATGTTGAAAATTTGTTGAAGAATGTGACTGCGGTAGCTAACAGATTGGTCTGCATCAAGTGACTGCAACACACGATGATTGACAGCAAATCCCTATTCTTCATAGTGTGAATGTGCCTCTCATAGTTTATTTCACATTCATCAAGTATTTTAGAAAATAAACATCGAGCTTTCTTAAGAATTTAAAAATGGAGTAAAAATTATATGAAAACATGGACTTAAAATTTCAGTAAAGATTCACAACCTATTAATTTTTGTTCACCATAATACATCCCGAGAAAGGCTCAATCCAGCAGACTACATGCAGCGTCATGTAGCCCATTAATCTCTTTCTTGCTTTGAATGCACAGTCTTAGTCTTAGTCTTCATCATATTCATAAATCCTAAAAACAATATCTAAAATCGGTAGTGGTGGTTTTGAGAGGTCCCATTTATGCAAACGAGCTAAGTGAATACAATGGTATGCTCTACCGCCTATCGAACAGAGTACTCAACAATGGAATAAAGGACATAATCTTCATTTGCATTGAAGGGACTTCTCAATACCACCATTATCCTTAAATCTGACTAGTGCATAAACAATTCACCAAGTCAATAAATAGTTATCAATTTAAAGTCAATCAGCAGTTTGATCCAGTTGTAGATGAAGCTTCAGTCAGTTTCATGTAGCTCTGGGACGCTCTACACGGAGCGCAGATCCAGATGCATGCACATCTCCAAGATCCAGATCTGAGATCCGCATCTCGATAGACCGCTTACACGTAGGGTGTACGCAGAGTGCTGTACAACAGATCCGGATCTGACGCCCGTGTGGCCACAGTCTACTGCAAAGTGGCTTATGGAGATGCACATTCATCTGGATTTGCACTCGAGTGTATATTGCCCCAATATAGTGTCTTTAGACCCTGAAAAAATCATTGCTTTGCACACATATAAAGACACGTCTTCGTTATTATCTTCCTAGAAACAATATTTAAAAAATTACCCGGTTAAGAAATAGCTATAAATAATTTAGTCACCTATTGGCCACAGCAAATTTTGAGACAAAATTCACAGAATGAATCAAAAGAATGGTCATGGGCATTTTGTAACAAGTGATACACATTTCAGTCTGTAAGATAGGGGGGGGGGTTCAAGGGAGCTGCTGCTGCTTCATGAAGTCGCATCCACCACCAACAACCATACCGGCTTGACCGAGCTGCACTGGATCGAGACTTTTTCCAGCACCAACAAAAGCTGGTCAATATCCAATATATTCAAATACATTTAACAATATATTCCAGTGCACAACTAAAATTTGTATAAAAATATAAGTTAATCCCAGCAGTGAATATAAATGCAGAAAATTTGTTGCATCTTACTTACAGATGAATTCATCATCATAGGAGTCCTTCCTTACGGGTAGGTATTCCAATCTGGTGAAAAAATTAACATATACTTTTTCCATAGGGTCATCACCTACGTAAAGCAATTGTGATGTTTCATTTGTATACCTTGAGCCAAATTAATGCTACTGGCAAAAATGTGTCCAAGAGTGACCCATAGAAACCCATATGATATTTATTTTTGTTAAAAAAATTTCCAGTAATTCAGCCCTTTTTTGACAATATCTTCAACGAAACATAATATGGGCGTGAAAATTTACAGGGGTTAAGAGAAAAATATGCGCTTTTATATGGTATCAAAATCTTCAATTTGACTTTGTGAGTAAAAGTGATTGGAATACACACCTTAAATCGTTATTGCTCACCTGATACTTACAGTTTATATATGATTCCCAGCCTATCAGGGAAAATTATTTTGGGTTTTTTCCAGTCAGGGAAAATGCCTTAAATCAGGGAATAGTCAGGGAATTTTGATTGGCCCAAAATTTAGAGTAGTTAGTTTTCATTTTCCCCGGTGTGTCGGGTCCTGTACTTCAAGGTTCATGTGCGCGGTTATCTGATTTGAAAAGTAACCCTTTCTTGTGTGTTTTTTCATAAAAATAATTATCATGGCATTTTGACACTTTATCAGGAAAAAATCAGGGAATTTCTTTTTCCTTAAATGTTGGTAACCCTGCTCAAGTGCCACGCAATGCCAAAAGGAGTACATAATCCTTCATAAGCTTTCTGGAAATCAGGGATAGTACATGGCCATAAAATGTTTCAATTCAATTAAGAATTATTATGATGATGACACAAACATTTATATAGTGCCCCATAAAAACAGAGCACTTTACAAAAAAAAAAAGATACAAAGTAAAAATGTAGAAAGAGAGCAGCATAATTATGGAGACAGCATAGTTTCCAATTGACTCTTAAACAAAGGCAAGAAATTAACTTCTTAACACAGAAACATGGGGAAATCCTGTTGTAAGTTTAGCTGCTGCAACAAAATAGTTGACTCTCTTTAACTAAGCATTTGAATCACTTGAGATTCAATTCTTTTGAGATGTTTTATGTGATCATCATCACCATATGTCTTGTGCAAAAGACTATAATAATTATAATAATAATAATGGAGGGTTCTTATAAGGCGCACACTCATCATATGATCTCAATGCGCACAAACAAATAAAACAAACAAATTATATCTGTGAATCCAGAAAAGCCTGACGAAAAAATTTTTTAAAGAGTTTTAAGGTGTTTTTATAACTGTAACTATTATTATGACTGCTGTTAGGAAGAAAATTCAAAACAGCCTGGGCAAAAAAAACGAAAGGAGCGTTCACCAGCCAACTTAAGATTAACACGGGGAGACTAAAGCAGGTTCAAAGCAGGTTCAGTGCAGAGCATAGCAGACGGGTTCTTAAGATGGTAAAGTACCTTCAAAGTGACAGAAAGCAAGAACAGCTAACTTATACTGACATAAATTTTTGACATTTTTATGGTCGGTCACGTAGGGCAAACAAACAATTTTTTTAGGCCTTAGGCTTTTAGGCCTTAGTCGTTTAGAATATTTTGCTTAGAATATTCTATGTTGACGACAAAATGACGTAGGTCATAGAATAAAACTGTACGATAGTGGAGTCTGGACTGGGCCTTATAGTTACCAGGTTTGCACTGTTGAATCGGCCTGATGGGGATATAGAGCACAGGGGACCAACGGCTTAACGTGACTTCCGAACCACAGAGCAATTATTAGAGTCAAGTTTCTTGCCCAAGGTAACAAGGAGCAGGTCCGATTGACATGATTGGTCAGACAACAATTATGACTACAGTAGTTTGTATCAAGTTATTGTTCTGCAGATCTGTCTTCTGTAGTTTTGTCTTCCATATCTGAACTTTCAGCAGTGGGCAAAACTTCCTTCAGTAGAGGGTGTACATCAACAGCAGTGGGCAGAACTTCCTTCAGTAGAGGGTGTACATCAACAGCCTGAAAACAACAGAACACACAATATTACCTGTAAGTTGATTTCATTCAGATGACCAAACTATAGGTAAAACAAAAATTAAATGGACAGCATAAACAAAAATCCCCACTGCAGGGCCCATTACTTGTAAATACAAACCCCGTATGTATTTTTGTTTATTGTCATATTCAATGGGTGATTTCAACATTGACCCTCTGTAATGTTGTTTTCCATCTCTACTAACCCTGTCATTTATTATAAACAAAAAATCCATGGTGCAGGGCCTTATTGTTTGTATATGCAACCTGTACCATGGATGTTTGTTTAAATTGTCCAATAAATTTATATTTTGCCTATAGTGAGTTGATCCACACTGTCACATATTTTTATATTGGCATTGGCTTTTTGTGAACCAATATTTTCAAAGACCAAGTTCTTTAAAGACTATCATGGAGCAAAAGCTGCACCACAAAACCAGGCAGTTTTGACTACTATAATTACATTCATTGCCCCAATTACCCTATTATTAATCAAAGTTACAGTTGTTAACATTTGCAGTCTGTTAAATTCCCTTTGATAAAGATGCGAGAAATCAAAGATTTAGAATAAACACTCGCTAATTGAATATAGCTGCATGATAATTCAATCACTTAATAGCTAGCTTTACAACTTGATGATATGTATCTGCAGGAAAAACCAAATAATTTGTGAAAAGACTAACCTTTTAAATTATTTCACTTAATATGAGTTTTAACATGAGCTAGGATTAACAATAATCAGTGATGAAATAAAACGGACGCTTTTGACGGAAGGATAACCTTAATTTGCATGCATTACCACCTGTAGTGCAAAAAAAGGTTGCCACTGCTTGCATCATTTTTTCATTTGCCCACCGCACCCCCACCCCCCTCCTCCCTTAGCTACATGCCTGGCCATATACCTTTGGTAACCAGTCAACTCACCGTTCTGAGTGATGCACAGAGTGTGTTGAGTGTCTGCAATTCACTCCTCCATCTACTCTCCTCTGTGTAAAGCCCACGGATTTTCTTCAGAAGCTCAATGTATAATAGTTGCCTATAGAGTACCTGGAAAACTTTACTTTGGCTTGTAGATTTGTAAAAATCCCCCTCTAAAGGAAAAGAAAATGGAAAACAAGATAAGCTCACTACAGTGCAAAAAATAATGATTAATTATGAAATCTCATATGGAGTTAATATTTTTTAACCTTAGAAATGACACAGCTTTAAGAAAAAAAATCATATGACTTTAGGAGGTCATTTTATTTCTTTTCACTGCTAACAACTAGTATTCCATAATAACTCTGATGGATTGAAATTGTGCATATACTGCAAAAGCCATGGGGAAACAATAAGCGAGACACTTTGCAAAAGAACTGCATTGATCGACGCTGCACGAGTGCATATTGACCAAGGTCTGCGCTCTGTCTCGCGCTACTATTACTTGTCTACAACACAATACGCATCTTACAATTTACCGCCAAATTGTGCGTTAGCATCGAATGGCGCTTGGCAATAGCCACATTCTCAGTGAAATTACCATTCAGTTGCCAGAGTACGATCAATGCTCACTCACCCATGATAAGTACTTGGTCCAGAGCTGTTAAAGTGTCCTGCAAACTGGTGATTGCCTTAGGAAACCTGAGCTGCAACCAGTCTTCAAGACCTTTGGTATCTTTGCTATGAATGACATTGCTCATATGCTGCATGCAAAAATAAATGACAACATTTGTCAATACTGCACAAACTACAGAACAATTGATAGATTATGAAATAAATTAACTCAATAATAACTTCATAACATGGAAGAGGTTCAGTTCTGGTGATCTGAAGAGTAGCATTGGAACTACAATTACAACAAAACTGCAAGGTAACTTCAATTTTGATCATGTCAATTTTCGATGCCAGTTGATTGGATCTAACTAAAATGTGCCTCAGTTTTTTCAATATCAGAAATTTTCTTCATAATTGAAGTACATACTCCATACATCCAGTTGATTTTTTCCACCTATCACTATTGAACCTTCAAATCAAATTTAATCCTCGCTGTGTTTTAACCTAATGCATTGGATGAACTTTATTTTTCAATCTTGATTAATTAAAAACAGGGAGTACTCACCAGCAGATTTTGGTACAGCACCTTGGCTTCCATCACACTCTCTGCATATATATTGATGCTTTCTTGCTCAAACAGACCCACAGATCTAAGAAGTTATAAAAGAGAAACACTCAGAATCAAGTAACTATATGACCTTATTACTGATGTAATTTGAAGCAGCTTAGGTCAGTTTTGGTTACCAAACCATCCTTTTCCCAAGGTTGGTTTGAATGAGCAATTTCATGTTGAAAATTACAAGGCAAATATCATTTATTTGAAAATAAAAGCTTAAACCAACTTAAAGCTAATACTAAGGTAAAAACAATAATCAGACACAGTTGAAAAATACATGCTAGTTTGTTTCAAACTCTACGCTGCTTTATTCACTTCATAAAATATCTATTTTTTATCCCACTTTAGCTTAGTAACTCCTGCATTGAAATCAGTTGAGGCTTGATGCACATATAACCAGGGCCCTGTCTCTCTCGCGTTTTAGCTGAAGCCTTTTTTTGACCATATTTGGTAGTCGTTAATGTAACATAGGCGTGTCTTCTGACATTAAGGTAACATTCTGTCAATCAAATCTGCAACCATGCGTAGAACCTTGCGCAGAGGAATCCCCGTGTTTGTTGTGCTGATGTGACACAATAACCAGAATGTTAAGTTTGCGTTCTCGTTAACTGGTTGCGTACGAATTCGAACTTGTAATTTAGAGTTTGATCGCCCTGATGTGACTTGAAATCTTAAGCTTAATCAGCGCAGACCAGCCGATTTCAAATGGAAATTCCACTCTTTGTGTTGGTAAGCTTAGTACCATCAGCCAAAAGTTGTTCAGAATTAGTGTATCTAATGATATATGGGTCTGGTTATATTTATTTTTCACTTTTTTTGCACTGAAATTCAAGAGAATTTTCGGAAAATTTTGTTCACAAAATCTGTGTGCATACTATTGAGATTGTACGTGATTTTAACATACATAACTAACCATGTGACCTCGAATTGCTAATTTGCGCATATCCCATAATTATAATAGAATCCCTGATATTACTCCAATCCATGACGAAGGATCCAATTCAAATTCTCTTTCTCACCTACAAGGCATTCCATGGTGTTGCTCCATCATATTTGAATGATTTCATCAGTGTTTACATTCTATCTCACACACTGAGAACAGGTAACATGCGCAAGAGCAACCTGGTCTCTGTTATTCCCCGCACTAAAACCTTAAGTGACAGGGCCTTTGTTGTTGCTACCCCAACACTGTGGAATGCTTTCCCATAGCTATCTGCAATTTGCCCAGTGTTGCTCAATTCAAAGCTCAGCTGAAAACACACTTGTTTCAAATTACTTTCTCAGTATGATTGTGTGTAATCCATACTTTTGTTGTTTGTAAATATTTATATATCTCACTATAGCTCATTGAGATGTTTTAAATGCACTTATAAGTGTGCTTATAGCGCTAGATATACTTCTGTCATTTTTGTAGTTTGTAGACATTTTCATTCAGAATTTTTCTCATGGTGATTGGTTTTTAAGAATGGTGTAAACTGTCACTCAGAATGAACAATTTCCCACGTACAATTTCACCATTGTGTAAATCATAACCATCAATGCAAGAAGAGATTAGCTTACTATGAATAGATCTAGGCCATAGAATCTATATCAAACAATATACCACGTGTATCAAAAAAAATTGTGCACAGATTAAAACTGATTTTGACCTTGATAAAAGCACCAAATCATAATTTTCTTATACTGTAGTAAAGCAAATTTAATAAGCTTTCAAATGCAGAAAAAATGATGGAAATCGGATGAAAAATAAAAAAGATATGACAAATTTTGTAAGTACATATCTTTTTCTTCCATTCCAATGGGATTTACACAGTTAAGCAAGATATTACATATCACAATTACGGGTTATGGCATTATGATAAAAGCTAAAATTACTCACAAAATTGGTCATATCTTTTTTTATTTTTCATCCGATTTCTATAATTTTTTCTGCATTTGAAAGCTTATTTAATCTGCTTTACTAAAATAACAAGAAAATTATGATTTGTGCTTTTATCAAGGTCAAAATCAGTTTTAATCCGTGCACAATTTTTTTTGATACACGTGGTACTACCCATCAGTAAACACTTGAAAATGTGCAATGGGTTGAAAAATAGGTCTCCATTTAATACATTCTTCATAATGTGAAAATTTGGAATGAAAATTCTCATTCAGAATTAACAGTTTACTCCATTCTTAAAAACCAATCACCATGAGAAAAATTCTGAATGAAAATTCTCATTCAGAATTAACAGTTTACTCCATTCTTAAAAACCAATCACCATGAGAAAAATTCTGAATGAAAATGACTACAAAAATGACGAAGTATATCTAGCGCTTATGTTATGTGAAAACCAAAGATGTTAGAGACTCATTTGAGTAAGTGCTGGACCTACCTTGTGTCTTCCTGATGCCAAATCACCTTGGACGGTGTTAATGGACCCTTAAGCAATCTTGTCAATGCAGTGAAACATCCAAAGGACCATACACAGTGCTTGCAAATATACCTGGTCAGAATCTGGAAAGGCAATCACATAGGAATGATCCATTTGGTCAACCTGCCATTTCATTTATTTCCTTATTATGTGTACGTTTATGATGAATAAACTGAATCTGAATTTGAATGTTAATTAATCAAACCCATATTAACAGATAAATATTTCTCTCTTTAGTCCTCGTGATCGTAAGTTGGAGAGCACTAAATCCATTAACTTGCATGAGCTATGTTTAAGAGATCAAAAGCCCAGGATCAGAAGACTGACATCCATGTACATGAGGAGTGGGAAAATTATGTTTATGGACAAGTTTAGAAATTCCCCACATGGTTAAATCATGACTATATCTGATTATTTTTTTGGCAGCAAGCAACCAACAGACTGAGTGAGTTTTCAATAACTACCTATGCCTATAATGCTCTTCCTTATAATTCATACAATCCATATCTAATCTAGCCAATTATGATATCCCATCCCATCTTTTTACATCTTGAACAAAGATGTGGTCTATTTGTTGCAACAAAGGAATTGCAACCTATCTATTCAGACCCTGCCCTGCTCTTCTAGACTATACAATCTCTGAAGCAGTGGTGCATGAAAGCAGGGTGTCCTCCAACTCACCTGCATTCCTTGATAACTCGTTACTGATGGGTATTTCACAACGTCATCTTCTCTTGGTATCTGTGCAGCAAATGAGACAGCTTCTTGACGAATGTCTCGCTGCTCATCTTGTAGAAGACGCAAACCAGCACTGAATACACTGAAAAAACAAAATATGAATAGTTGGACTTAACATTGGATTTATAAACCAGATATCTGAGGTTCTTAAGTCTTTCGCTCCGGAACTCTTTTTCCAAAGGTCGCCATGTTTGGAAGGAATAAATAAATTGGAAGTGCACGAAAAGAACTGATCAAAAATTTTAAACAGCCGGTCCGACTTCGGCTAAAAAAACCCCAACTTGTTTTGTGCCCCTTTCAGGTGGAAAGCCGATGCCAACAGCTCGCAGAATAGTTGAAATCATCCAGCTTGAAACAAAATGAATAAACATAGTTTGATGTCAAAGCCACTTCCTGTCTGCTTTGTCTTAAACTTTACAAAGCCGCTGCAAGTGGCTTCCCGGAGCGAAAAGGTTAACTATCAGGGTAATCTAAAAATAATTTTATTTACTTCAACAAGCTGTTAAACATTCAATGCATTTTTTATTCACTCTGACATGAAAACAATATCATTCTTTTGGAGAGTTTCAACATAGACCAGGTTTTGCTTAAGTCTCAGTCCATGTTTCTTGTATATTTAACCAAGTAGAGCAAATATCAATTGCATGTAATTAGCAGCAGTTACAAGTGGACAATTTCTTATTCCATTTTTACTGATTTAGACATGGAAAGACCAAGGCACCACCAAAAATAATACAAGATCCATCTGGTACAAGCCTTTATTTTCTATAATTCAATTAATGACTGTGTATCATGGACTTATGTTTCACTGTATGAATCTCATGGAAAATATTTAATGACAGAGTACTGGAAGAAGTAAACATCAAATAAGACTTTTTGACAAAATAAAAATCCCCTGTATTTTTAAGCACTCAACGGTCTCCTACTTTGGTCACATAGCCAGAACACGTCTGGAGAAACACGTAATAAAGGGCAAGGTAGAAGCTGCACATGGCTGAGGATGTTTCAAAACATAATGGTTGGATAGAATAAAGTCCAAGTAAGTCAACTGATTCTAGGGATTTATCAGCTTGCTTCAACAGATTGATATGGCTACCTATCATTACGGTCATAAGCCATCAGACATAATGGAAGCGCACTGACTGACTGATACATTGTAATTTCTTTATTATTACCTAACCTTAAGATATTTCTCCTTACCACAAAGCATGAGGTATGTTGTTTTCAATCTGAGAGAGACAAGCTGTCTTTAGTGCCATAGCTCCACAGATCTGCAGGCTCTTGACTACAGCCATACGGGTTGTTTCTGAATGGACAGGGTCACTGTACTGTAACATCCATTTACTCCAGTCAGCAAGCATACTGTAAGAAACAAGAGGAGGGAATAGAGGTCTTATGAAAACAAGAGCAAATCAAATACCAATCAGTGGAATATTTGTCTTTCATGGCTTAAAAGACATATTTAAGGATAACTACTTAGTTCATTTGGGTACAGTGGATATCTATTCTTTGTGGTTTTCAATATTAATGGAGAATAAGTCATTTAGAAGGAAAACTTAAAATCTTGTTAGAAATTAGAGATTTCCTTTGCTCAATAAAACATTAGAACTTATTAGCACAGAGGGGACATGCGTGGACTAGCAGATAAACTTTGAGGTACGCGCCATGTGCCACCAAAAAGACCCCGCTTTTTTGGCTCGCTCTCACTGAAAGACCCCTATTTTTACCAACTGTCATTAAATGAACCCCTATTTTTTAAACTTGACAAGAAAGGGACAAGCATGGATTGCCTGTAACAGGCTTGATGTCATATGGAAGTCTGATATTACCAGGGCAACCAAGATTGACTTCTTCAGGGCCTGTGTTGAAAGCATCTTACTGTAAGGCGCGGGAAACATGGACTTTGAAGAAAGAGCTTCAAGACCGCTTAGATGGCACCTACACCAGGCTACTAATGCGTGTCCAAAATCTGTCCTGGAAACAACAACCAACAAAGCATCAGATTTATGGTGATATACCCCCTATCTCTACAACCGTGGCACAGAGGAGAGCCCAGTTTGCTGGTCACTGCTTTCGAGCCAAGGACCAAATCATATCGGACATCCTTCTTTGGAGATTGCCATGTCCAAACAGAGGCTGTAGACCTTTAACGTACCCTGATACCATATGTAGAGATACTGGCTTGAACTTCAATGAACTTGGAAGTGCAATGTGTGATAAATATAGTTGGCAAAGATGTGTGTCATGGATCTCGACGGAAGTCGAAGGATGATGATGATTTTTAAACTTCCTTGTCACTTAATTTGGGGTAATTTTTTGCAAAAATCGTCAAACATTTCACAAATTTATGGCCATTTTGACCTGGACCGACCCTATTTTGAGTAAATTTCGTCAAAAAACTCCAATTTGTTTGCACTTTGTCACTGAAAGACCCCCTCTTTTGACCCAATTTGTCACTGAAAGACCCTCTACTTCTGTATGTGAGTACCCCCCCCCCAGTAAAAACTCACCCATTGTCCAAGTTGCCTGCCATCAACTGATCCTTCACAATAATACTGAGTACAGGTAATGATGATGCACACATAGTACTGCCTCTCTTCCTCTCTGCCATTGCACTCAATCTCTTCCAAATGTCTAAAATATCATCATATTGCACAGTAGACGTTGCATAGCTGGTGTGGAGGGATATATACACCCAGAGTTCCAGCCCAGCCTGCAGACAGGGAATATCGAGTTCATTCAGTAGTAAATGACTTAGGAGGTCCCAGTTGGAGATGTACAGTTTATCAATCAAATCCTGAGTGGGGTGTTGGAGGGTGTATTCTAAGGCAGTGATGCGAGTTTCTTGGTGAGATGAGGATTGCAGGGTCATTATAGATGAAGCACAGTCCGATATTGTTGGAGACAGGATTAGCATGGTTTGAGTCATGGCCTTGTTCAGTGCTGGAATGCCAACCTAAAGGGAAAAACATACAAATCATTTTAATATAAAATAATGAATTAAATGATCAACATTCATACTTTACAACTAAAACAATGTTTAAAAACTAATCTTCATCCACTGCAACAATCCAGTGCCAATTAACGCATCATTTTGGGCTTGAGCCTTGACATGTCCACCCAACCCTAGTAAGAAGGTCTATTGCCTGTTCATTCCTCCCACGTGGACATTGCTTGCTCCATTATGATTTGTCTATAGGCATTTGAAGCACATGATTAAAGAATAATAGCTAATAAACATTAACCTTCTGCATAAGTACAGAAGTCTGGTCAGATCATTATGGAAGCATTAGTCAGTCTGTTAAACAACTTCTTTAAACAATTCTACATCTTATACTTATTTTAAGGAAAGGAAAGTACATTGTGATTGAACTTTATGATATATATTTCTTTTCTTTGATGTCAAAATTGCACATTTTGCATTACAACGTTTGTCATTAGAGTTGATTAAATAAATATTATCATTATTATCATTAATATTAATAGCATTTTCATCTGCCAATCATTATGCCAACATATAGGGTTAATAATCTCAGTAGTATTCTACCTTGCAGTTATAATTCAATTTAAATATCTTCATTTACCTGATATTCTGGGGGACTTTCTGCATATTTTTTGGCTTCTTCTCTCATCCAACTGGTCACATGACTGATGCCCACGGAAGATATTGTCTGAATCCACTCAACAATCTTGTTAAATATATTAATGAAAAGCGCCCTCACTGTTGCACATGAATTGTTTGCTGATGCCAGCCATGGAACTTGTTGCAGACCTTGTAGGACAACTTTCGTCTGATCAATAGAAGTACTGGAATAAGATAAGTTTTTGTATCACTATTAATCTTAAACTCAGTAATTTAAATTATCATCTTGAACTTAGAATTTAGTTGGCATAACTTAACACTTCATAAAAGACATAAAGCACACCTCAGTTTTAAAATTCTGTAAAGTTTCTTTGTGATTGCATTAGATTTAATGACCTATATGAGTATTCAACTCAAATAAACTAAATCTATAGCTAATTTGTTGGAACTACCATACCAAAAATTCAAAAATTTGTAACTGTAAAATCTACATGGTGATGTACACCTTAACAATTTTTGTAAAACAATTAATTTGGTTTTTTTAATAACTTTTAAATGAAATGAGCCTTAACAATATCAATAAAATGTGTATATACATCATCAATATCATAGGGAAAGAGCATTAATTGTCATTGAAGTGAATTATTTCAAAGTTTGAACAAAGACTGATTTTGAAATTTGAAAACTCTAAAGTAACAACATACATATTTAGTAAGAAAAAATATTGATCATAAGACAAAGGCATCAAATACTTCCCATAAACCTTTAATATACAAATATTGAATGCCCGAGTCTGAGAGTACAAAATATATCATGAGGTCAAATTTGGACTTTTCTATTTCACGAGGCGTAGCCGAGTGAAATGGATCAGTCCAAATTTGACTGAATTATATATTTGTACTATTGCACGAGCATAAGCATTCAATATTTGTTTTATATCATGATATCACACAGGTTTGTTTCATGCCGTGCAATGGAAAAAAAAAATTTGCACGGCTCAAATCACTGCAATCATGATATAATACATACCATTTACTACTTAAAGCAGTTTTAACAAGCTCATTTATGAGTAGTAGATGCCCATGAAGTTGGTTAGTTGATGAAACATCCTCCGCATTCCTTGGTAACCCTGAGATCAATTCCGTCGCCTTCACTAACGCTTCATCTTCAGAGACCAGCGGCAGGATGGCACGGGAGGCCAGTTCACGGATGGCATAGATGGGGCTGGATAGTAGATGCATGATGGGATGCAGAAACTCTATCAAAGTCCTGTGTAGCAAGAAAAACACTACAAAATTAGCAGCTGTACATTGTTATGTGAATGCAAGAAAGTCGTATCTGCAATAGCTGCCATTTGTCATAAATTTGGATTGCACACTTTTTAATCTCCAGTCTTTGGTCAGTGGTTCTTGAAATGGTCACCGCCACCTGGAGAACCATTTCAAGAACCACTGACATAAGACAGGAACATTTTGAGAAATTTTTCACATTGTTGTGACAAGGAATAAAATGAATATAACTTAGGGCAGCCATTGCACATACAACTTTCTTGCACTCATATGACAAATTTTGCAGTTGGATGTTCTCTGCAATAACCGGCACAAACAACAAACAAATCGTATATGTGAATAGAGTGTCACGGAATAATTATTATTGAAAAACAATCAAACTAATTTGAATACTACATTTATTGTGACTTTCATCATGAAAATCCAAACATGACATCAAAAAATTTAAAACCAAAAAGAAAATTTACAGCATTATAGAATTCCTTGATCATATCAGGACTTACTTTTTGGCTGTATCTTGCTCAACACCGAGTCCCAGTTTAGCAAGCAACGTCAACACTGGGTGCATTGTAGGCCGCAGAAAAGCTTCCTGATTATTGCTCAAGAAATCGGCCATATCCATCTTATCTCTTTCCTGCACATCTTCATTATTCACAGGGGCCATCTCTGCAGCATGTTGCATCTCTGATAGAAGGTATCCTTTGAGTGATGGATAGCGAAACACAAACTCTGATGCAGAGAGTGCATTTAGGTTTGAGTGCTCATCTGCTACACGCTTTTGGCCAAATATTCTTCCAACCAGAGTACCTATAAAATATATCAAAGAATTAAGCTACAGGTGGACCATGATTACTCAATCATGATGATTATCTTCTTTACAGTTCCGTGAAACTCACGCAGCATAATACATATTCATTAATAAATCTGAAATTGTGCTAAAAAGCCAAAAATATGCTCCAATTTAACATGCTCCAATTTAAAGATATTGCAAACATTTGGAAAACAAAACAAATTCTAGGGTTTTTTTCATGAAAATTCTCTTAGTAAAATAAATTCTAACAATCAAATTTTACTGATCACAACTTTACTACAAAAAAATAAAGTACATTCTAAGAAGTGGTAGAATTCCTCACTGATGGATGAGTTTGTGTATTAAATCGTTGTACACAAGTTCATTGTGACCAAACACAAAACTAGTTGAGAATCGCTTTTTACTTGTTAATTTGTCACCTTTTCTTTTGGTTTTGGAAATTATGATGAGTCTAATGTTGAAGAAAGTATGTCAATTTTTTTGAAATGATACCTCAACATGACAACAATGTGGATGATCTTGACAACAGAATACAGCTAAGCATAAGGCCCATCGCACTTAATGTTTAGTTTCCTGTTTCTGCCTGCCCCAAGTAACCCAAATTTCCAAGTAATTCATTATTTGAGATGGTTTTATAATTTTTTCATATTTTAAAAGACAAAAGGCAAAGTATTTATGGCTCAAAATAACAGGCATCTCCCAAATGTTGATATAAAACAGTTTTAATGGGGTGGGTGCATGGCACATGTTTAATAACAAAAATATTGGCATTGCACACTCAAAATAGCTGATGCTGGTTATGGCAAATAATTTTGGACATTTTTATCGCCCAAAATTGAAAGTTGAAAATGGAAAAAATGGAGTGCATAATGTTTCTGTGTTTTAATATGCATAGACAAACACAACAAAATACTAGTATGTGATTTACTGCACTGTATGGATACTATGTCAATTGAATTATCTCACACGTTTTGATCCTAAAAAATAATGAATAATGAATAATGAAAAGTGACCGCCCCTCTATTTTAAAAGCTGTAACAGGAAACTAAAAATTAAGTGCGAAGGGCTTAATGACACGCTTACATTATTACAGGGATATAGACAAATCCGACCGCGCATGTTGATTTGTCTCAACCGTGTGTGGCGCTGTTGCGTCCGCCATTAAGGGGGGCCATCGGGAGTCACTTTTGTATACCTTATAGTTGTATAATGCGGATCGGTATTAATTTTCATGGCTTTTCTTGGAATTTTCGGTTGTATTTTTTTTTAAATACACATATATAGGATAGTAAATTCACTTGCATTAAAAAGGAAAGCTTTAGCGAAAAATAAAATATGTTCAATGTCGTGATGCTCGTGGAAACTTGACTTGAACTTACTAAAAGCCAATGTCGATGATAGCGGAAGCCTTGCGCAAATTCAAGTTGAAGCCGTCAGATTTTTGGTATTCTTTTTTGCACCTTGAAAAAATTGGATCGCTTACTTTTGAAAATGTTATTAAAAAGACAAAAGATAATGTTTCTAGCTAAAAACTCCGTTATATAGACAGATCATTGATTCGAAACAGGAAAACACTATAAAGCATCCGTATGACTAGGCCTACTACCATAATAATTGTTTCCGATTTTATTATTTTGTTATTTTCAAAAATTCGAAAAGAAAAACATGCTCAGTAGGCCTAAAGGTAGGCTACGTGATGTTCTGAAACTAGCCAAATATATTTTGGAGATACAGTACGTATATTATAGGTCTACATTGTTCTGTAGCAATATTGTGGATAAGTTTCCAAAATCATGTTGATGCTATATATATAAGTGTGTTTACCGGGGTGCTTACATAGTGGGCCTAAAAAGTTTATTGTTCACGGCATCCCAATCATTAAACTTACCCTATAATCATATATCGTTCGCGTTTAGTATTTTACCATCTTCATATCTGATAGGTTATATTATATTAGTATCAGTTACCGTAGCGAAATAAAAACGTATATCAAAAAACAGTTCAACATGTCCAATTATGAATGGCACGCGCGTGAATATCCAACAAAGCTGCCGCGCGTAAATAACAAACGCGTGATTTTAGAACAGCGTTCTTACAACGCACATCAAATTGCGTATTTTAGCAACCACATAGCCTAATTCAGCAGTAATTTCATTCAGTAAAAAGAGAAGTTCCATTTTAAGATGAACATAGAATGTCCCGGGATAGGCCTAAAACACTGACATCTCAATGTATTGACTATGGTGAAAACTACTAAATTGGCCCCCCGTAATGGCGGCGACGCAAGAGGGCGGTCTTTCGAGAGTGCTTTGTCGGATTTGTCTATACAACTTACCAAACAGACGCATACATGCGTTACGAATGGCCCAGAAAGGCGAGGCAAATCCACTGATGGCGTACTCAACAGCATCACCAACGTACGATAACATGTCCATATTGATAGCCGAGCATCTGAAAAGCGCCCTCATGATATTGCTAGCATGCACCTGAGGCAGGTCTAAATTATCGTTGGGGTCATCTGGTAAAGGAAGTTTGGCTATCGCTGTGAGTCTCTGCATGGCATGCTGCAATAGATGTCTCTGTGGAGAAAACAAACAAACAAATAAAAAGTGGTCTTTAGAAAATGACACAACATTTTGCCCTTGGTATTAATGACATAAGGATGATTAAAATACTACATGGTTTGAGGTGATGTAATGCAAAATACAACACCTAACAGCGAGAGGTAGACCTAGTCATCAATCACCAAAGGAACAGTATTTAGCTTGACTTCTACAAAACAAGATGGTTCGCGAACCAGTAGTCTCGCCTGTGTTGTCGACCGCCTACTCTGTTAATCGCCTACTTTGTTGATCGCCGACTTTATCATCCATCATAATGGAACAATTTGACACCTTGTCGAATGATTTGACAATTTTGGAAATTTGTGACCTCAGATGACCTTATTACCTTGACTGTCCTTGCCCTGGGGTCAAGCACTATGGTCTAAGTAAGGGGTTCATGAGTTATGACCTTGACCTCAAAATGACCTTGGGTGACCTTGTGTCAACTTTTTGAACAATTTTGGAAATTTGACCTCAGATGACCTTTTGACCTTGACTGACCTTGACCTTGGGTCAAGTAATTTCTATCTTCTAAGTTTAATCCATGTGGGGTCAGGGGTTAATGAAGTATGAGCTTGACCTCAAAATGACCTCGGATGACCTCAGGTCAACTTTTTGAACAATTTTAAAAATTTGACCTCAATTCATTCAATATATTTATTTATTTTCCATCAAACAAACACAAAGAAACAAAGATGGAGGAGGCACAACGATAAGCAAATGCCTGTAAAATTGTTGTGCCCCCTAACATTAAAAAACACCAAAAAATTACTTTACGAACAAAAACAAATATCAAGCAAAGAAAACAAGAAAAAATGTTATAAATCACACAAGGCACTCACATACCGTACACCCCACTCACATACATCCCACCAGAAGCAATGTCAAAAACGAGGATAGAGAGAAAAATGGAAGTAGTCATAGATCAAAGCTGTAATTCAACGTTAACGTAAAAGGAATAAGAGTTATGATTGCATCATTAGGTCATTAATTGTGCAATAATGAAGACAGATATTGAGGTAAGAAATAAAGTTGTTGCTGGAATTTGAAAATATCGGAAAATAGATTTTAATAAAGGCTTTTCAGTTTAAACTTGAATTGTCCAATTTTGTGTACAGTCTTTATGTTTTTTGGCAGATCATTCCATATTTTTGGTCCAGTTTTAAAAATATTTACTGATTTTTGCATACATATTTTGAAATCATCCCTGTTTCTCGTATTATAGGTGTGATTTTCACTATGAGTTGTAAATGTATTTTGGAAAGATTTGGGCAGTAAATCATGTTTGTATTTGAACATAAAAACGGCAGCTTCCTTGTGATACATATCAAAAATATTTGAAGCGATAAATCTTTCAAAAATGGGTTTGGTGTGACTAAGGTACTATTTGATATCGTTCTCATGGCGCGCTTTTGAATTCGGAAAACCTTATTAATATATTCTTTGTTTGAATTTCCCCATAATAATAATCCATAGTTAAAATAAGGAAGTACCAAAGTACAATATAATCTATACAAAGCATAGGAAGGTAAGAATGATTTGACCTTATTTAGTACCCCTATGTTTCTAGAACATACTTTACAATCATTTTCAATATGTCTTTTCCATGTCATATTCTCATCAATGATAATACCAAGAAATTTCGCATCTTGTATATTATTTAACTTACAGCCATCAAGATAAATATCAAGACAATCATTATCGTTAATATTGCTTGTCTGTGTGCGTGTTCCTAGAAACATCAAATTGGTCTTTTTAGCATTCAAAGATAGTTTATTTGCTTTAAACCAGTTAGACACTTCTTTTAGTTCATCATTTAATGTAGAACAAAGTGTAGATACGTTTTGATGAGAATAAAACACAGTGGTGTCATCAGCAAATAAAATAGTGCTCAGTAAATCTGATGTATGACATATATCATTCATATATAGTATAAACAATAAGGGACCCAAAATGGAGCCCTGTGGAACCCCACAAGTGACATTATATAAAGGAGAAATTGATGAATTATACAAAACATATTGTTTTATGTTACTGAGGTAGTTTTGGAACCATTTATTGCACACACCCCTGAAACCATAATGATTTAATTTATAAAGTAAAGTATTGTGATCAATAGTATCGAAGGCTTTCGATAAATCCATGAAAACGCCAGCAGTTGTCATTCCTTCATCGATAGCCTTACCAACATCATTAATAAAGTCTAATACAGCCATATAAGTACAATGATTTGTACGAAAGCCATATTGTTTTTTATATAAAATGTTATTACTAGTTAAAAAATCATATGAGCGGTTATAAACAATTCGTTCAAGTATTTTTGACAAGCAGGGTAACACAGGTCTATAGTTTCCAAATGATTCTGGATTGTCTTTTTTAAATATTGGAATGACTTTCGCAATTTTGAATTCGTCTGGAACAACCCCAGTAGTTAGCGAAATATTGAAAATCAACATAAGTGGGTAAGCAATCTCATTTGCTACTTGTTTTACCAAATCAATTTTTAATTTGTCGTGACCAGGACTTTTACCATTGCCAAATTTTTCAAGATTTTCATGATTTCATCTTCACTCGTTGTTTTGAAAAAACAAGTTTTACAGGTAGGTTCCTGACCTTTTGACCTTGAATGACCTTCACCGAACCCCGCAAAAAAGCGTGTGCTAATCCCGAACCCCTTCATGTCACCAAGTTTCATTACCATAGCCCTTACGGTTTAGGAGATATACTTAAAATTAGAAATTACGCATCAACTCTACCCACTCACCAAATATCATCAACATAGGGCATACGGTTTCCGAGATTTGCTCCGGACAAAAAATGCGGACGGCGGACAGTTTTAAGGAATGGTATGTCTCTTCCTGAAAATTTTTCAGGCGAGACAATTATACAGATTGTGTTTGATATATGATGTATATGCTTCAAAATTCAAATTCTGAAAATAAATTAAAAACTCCACACGGTGGAGATTTGGACTATTCAAGTGGCTACCCCAGTTCATGGTACCTACGATGTATAGTAAAGGAAAATTACATGCTCAACAAGATCATCTGCTATTTATGATCTCAGCTTGTTTGTTTGCATCATAACTGTTTATCAAATTGTTATTATTAGATAAGGAAAACAACACTTTTTGATGGATATATGACCAACAGCTTCAATGCTAAGCTGATGCCAAATTATTTTGTCGCTGTTATTGATTTATTTACTTAGTGCTCCTCACCTCCCTTATTTTAGGCTCTGCTACAATGATAGACTCCACCACAAGAGGCAATCCAGCACTCATTTTAGTGTAGGAAGACTCAGTGCCTTCAGTGGTAATAACATCAATCACTCTGTCAAGAAGACTGCGAGGAAGACTAGCAAACTTTGGGTGTTGACTTGACATGAGGCAGGCACAAAACTTAGAGAAGCCGAGATTGCACCCTTCAATAGCACCCTGAAATATATAATGTGAACATCAAGAATAGCAGGTATATTAGAAGACATGATGAAATGATTATTCAATTAATTTATACATTTTAGATTGCTATAAAGTTATATAAAATGTATTAACAAGCTCAAGTTAAAGCCAGATAGCTCGTAACCCACCGAGATACGATGAATAAACTGAAATTTCAGCTGAATTTGCCAGGGCCATGGTGCTCATTAATTTTTCCTTGTAGTGTAAAGTCAGACTCCATTATATTACAAAAGGTTTTGCCATTTCCTTTATATATACAGTTCAAAATAAATAAGTCCCCCCTAAGGAATATTAATTTTTCTGGAAAACAATAAGACCCTGTAATTTGTTTCAAATTGTAAAATGATGGCTAGAATGATACAAATTCAATGTGCACTAAAGTGTTACATAACACTTAACCTTCTTCTCAAAATGTTGCTTTTTTGAATTTCTTGACAAAATCAAATGTTGCAATTTCTTGTATTGGAATATGAAAATTGATGAAATTTGAATTATAAAAAAAAACAATTACGAGTAGTCAATATTCAAATGGTAAGCAATGTGAGGATTTAAAAAGAGGAAGGGACTTGTTCATGGTTGAATGAACACAACTTGCGCGTTTATGGTTGAATGAACATCAAGTAAAATGTAAATTAAAAGTAACACTTTCTTCCAGAGGACAGTGCTCTTAAAAATGCTTTAAGACTGTTTTCTCAGTACAATTAATTTTACCTTTAAAAATGGTCAATTGGAAACATGAATTTAAGTCAACCAAGGAAATTAATGTTTCAGTACTTCCTTATCATCAATGCCTTGAGGAAATTGAAAACATTTTAGCGTATCGTTTTTGACTCGTTTAATCCGCCATCGATAACTGAGATTTCTACAGCAATTAAAGATTTCTTAAAATGTTTATCTAAACACACCTGATGTTCGTTTAATCGTCAACAAGTCCCTTACTTTTTCATTCACAGAGGTAATAAACATTTGAATAATGTTTACTCCGAAGCAGAGGTAAACGTTTAACACTTCAAGCTTCAACAATTCTTCATATTCGTATACAGAAAAATAACAACTTTTGATTCGCAATGAAATTTCATAAATGATGATCTTTCAAGAAAAATTTTACGAGTTGTGTGAAACTTTATTGCACACTGAATTTGTAACATTCCAGCCTACATTTTACAGCTATGAAAAAATTAAAAGGGTCCAAATGATTTCTAGAAAAATCAAAACTCTGTAGGGGGGACTTATTTATTTTGAACTGTATACTTTCTGAAGCTTAAAACATATATTTATACTTATTTCTGTTATCTTGGTGGAAATGTTGAAAATCTCTTCAGGCAATTATTAAAGCAAATCTCAGAACTCCTACCTTATGCCTGCATTTGGTCAGAATTTCTAGCATGATGTCAGCAATTTTGGTCACATGGGAGTGTGTTAGTAACCCTCCTGTACTCCTAGTATCACATAATGGGGCTGCTTCTGTCAGAGCACCTAATAGTAAACTACTCTCCTGAAACATACAACAGGCAAAAGAACTGATAAATTTCAATACAATATGTAAATGTATTATTAAACAAAAAGTTAAATATCCTCTATAATAACAACACAATGCACTAGACGGGAGTCTTTATGATTAAATGGGTGATTTGTAGGACTGTCATTTTGTTTACAAACCATAATTTCATGATTTTCTACCTGTTTTCAAGTTTCAACAATAAGCCAACAGAATCACACTCCACCCAAAAAAACAGTCCGAAAAACATGTGCCATTGTCAATGTTAGAATGCTCTGGGAATTTTTTTTTTATTTTGTACAAAATAGACATGGATATGGATTCTACAAGACTTACCTTCAAGTTGAGCCAGCAGCATGACAAGACAACCTGGCGCTCATCCGACACAGCCATCCTCTCTTCCTCCTCTTCTAATTTCACATGACTTAATGCACCAATCAATCCATCAATAGCCCCCCCATACAAGACTTACCTTCAAGTTGAGCCAGCAGCATGACAAGACAACTTGGTGCTCATCAGATACAGCCGTCCTCTCTTCCTCCTCTTCTAATTTCACATGACTTAATGCACCAATCAATCCATCAATAGCCTCCCCCATCTGACCAAATGATGGAGCAAGATTCCGTGCTGCCTCCTCTTCTTCCTCTGTCTTCCTCCCAGCCAAGACTCCAAGGATGAAAGTCACAATCTTGTCCAGGGTACCGATGAGGTCATCGATGATAGGAGACCATGTGGCAGGACTTCTGATGGATGCTTGGCGTAGAATGTTGGGGTCATCAACTAAACACCTTCTAATGGTTAAGATCACACCTGAACATACAACAAATATTAGACATAAAATAAGCAGTTACGCAGACTACTAAAAATTAAAGCACTTTCCATCACCATTAAAAATAAATATAAATATCCTTTCTCTCTTTGAGTTAAGGGATGCTTCAAAAGTCGACTAGCAACACTGAACAGTAAGAACTATTGGGTCCATTTAGTAAATGGCCAATTGAATTTCGAGCAGTTGTGATAAATAGAATACAGACCAGGCAAGCTTTTGATTTGCAAACTCTTCCTCAATTAAAAATTGAAAAAAAAGTATGTGCATTGCAGACATATTGCAAGTTACTTTCTTTTCCCTTGGAGAAATTTTACCAAAATGAGCAGATGACTAATTCTCTTTCATAACTTAAGGCAGTATCTACTATATCATACATATGCACATACAACGTTTTAGCATGAGAGTAGATTGAAGTAAAATTGCATGCTTATTTTGCCTAATATAACCCAAAAATCCGAAAAAAATTGGGAGAAAAACTGACATTTTTTACATATAAATTTTCTTTAAAAATTTAACCAAAATTGTTCAATTTTGGCCCAAAAATTAATGGCTGATTTAACATGATTTTGGAAAAATTCTTGGTAAACTTTGCTAAAGTAACTGCAATTGTATAGACCAATGATAATCTTGAAATCTTGAAATCAAAATCAGTTCTTAATTCTTACCATGCATGGGTGTCAGAGCTGCAGCACTGACAAAATTCTGTTGTGCACATTCAAATTGGTATTTCAGTATATCTAATAACTTAATGATGAATACATCGACTCCTGCAGGAAATAGGTTACCCTGTGTACTCAAGCTGGCAGATTCTTGATGTGTACTCAAGCTGGCAGATTCTTGTTGTGTACTATTGGGTGTCCAGATGGTTCTGTCAAGCAAATTAAGCAAAGTAACCAAATTTTTTTGGAACATAATAAGAATAGGTTTCAGTGCTGCATGGTTTAGCTGAGCTCTTCACAAATATTGACTTTTTAGACAAGAGTATTGACTTATTCTGAAGTACAGGGGTTGATTTCACTAGTGTTAAAATGCATCGTTAACCCATGGTTAGACCAAAACCCAACATTAGCTATGACCACTTCTTGACCGCACGTAACGTTAACAAAGGGTTCATTTTTTCTAATGCATAGCTTATAGACCTTACGATGCGGTGAACACTTACAAAGGGTTTTCATGTCTTCGTGATTTCTAGTTGTAGTTAGAACTCAACCCTTCATAGCTACGATGCATCGTAAATGCTATGAAATCGACCAAGGTCAGAAGAAAAAAAACTAGCTTCTGCCTACCAACAATAACTTCCAGGTTGCCTGAACTGTACTTGGTAATAACATTTATTCAAACACAAAAACATTGAAATAAAAATTGTAGTTAACATGTTTTTTTTAATCTAGTATAATGTGGGACCAAGAGCAGGACTTCGTAAACATGTATGATAGTTTAGAAACAACAAAAGTATTGTAGCTAAAGAAATATGCAGTCAAGTATTGCTATTGCTGTTCAAATAATCGTTAACAACAGATAGCATCCCAATACTTTTGGCGTTAAATTGCACGATGTTATGAAATACTACATGAATAAATGATACTTCATCCAAAATGAATATCCCCCCATTTAGTTGCATGAAATTCTGCATCTTCGATTTTCAGTGTTGATAAATTCTAATAGATTACAAGTGGATTCTCTGGATTTTAAATAGATTCAAAAGATATTTTGCCAAAGAAAAAAAACTTACTTATTAAAGATGAGCTTGCAGAGCAATGCGCCAGCATCAGCCATATTGGGTTTAGGATTACTGATAAGCTTCAAGCCATCGCACAAGATTTCCTGACTAGCTGTGGCAGGAAATGCAGGGCATGATGGGAGAGGTGATGGGTAGTAGGTAGTCAGAAGGTGGTAGGCTAGATTGCGAGTGTCGTTGGAGCCATCTTGGATGCAAGTCAAAATCAATGCTGCAGTTCTAAAGCAAAAGATAGAAATATAATGATGTGAAAACTGCAAGTTTCATACCACTGATTCTACTAATCCAACTATAAAGAGGGGAGTGTAACTGAGTGGTTAGAGCACGGGTCTTGTAATACAGAGATTGTGGGTTCGAGCCCCGGGCCGGGCGGTTTTCGTCTCCTTGTTTCCTTGGGCAAGAAACTTTATTCTACTTGCTCCGTGGTCGGACAGTCATGTAAAGCCGTGGGTGCTGCATACAGTGTATACCTGGTGAGTCTAAATGACTTTACACATTCTGGAGAATCTCTACATTGGTTTAACAATACACCCCCCAGAGACAAATTATTATACACTTGATGACAACAATGACTACTTTTTAAAGGACATTTAACTACTACTTCAAAAAATTCTACGTTCCCTTAAAGTATTTTTCCATATTTTAATGACATAAAAATGTGTTCAATGTGATCTTTACCTTGCTGACAGCAGGTCAAATTGATGGTGGTGTTTGGCCCACTCAACAAGGGCTTCTGATGAACCTGAAGAGAAATAGGATTAGAAAACAGACAGAAATATCATTAAAATGCATAAGTATCATTTTGTTTTATGTAGTAGATGGGTTGCAGTCACAGCCAGTGTTTCCGCTAAGGCCGTATGGCGCGCCATTGGCGCAGGACCTGTGAAAATCATCGCAACGACTTTCTATAAATGCATGAGAAAGATATTTTTCTAGCTTTATTGAGCCAATTTTCAGCCACAGCTCATGATTTTGGTGCAAGCACCTCATCAACTTGGAAAAACTTGCTTGAATTGGTGCAAGCTCAAAAAACCTTGGCGGAAACACTGGTCACAGCTATCTTTAATTACAGCATTGTAGTTCTCAAGGTCATGCCTTGGCATTACGGGACAATTTATGTTGTTCTTGATCCTCACACATGAAGTCCTTGGTCTCTGACACCAAGTCCTTGGCCTTTGCCTTAGCCTCAGACAACTGGTCCTAATGTAGAATACTGATAAATTACCTCTACACTAACATTGGGACCGTGTACATGTGTACACAAACAGAACTGCCATAAACGTTTACAAACTGTTTCAAACAGTTAATCCTACACATGTTCAATCAACCTTTCTCTTGGATTTCGTGTGAATTTTCACCAAATATCGTCTATTTTCATGTGCATCACGTTTAACTGAAATGAGCCATGGATGGCAATATTCTGAATTTTAAGGAAGTATTTGTTTTTTCATTGATTATTAAATTGACAAGTTTTCTTCAGTTTATCAGGCTTAAATTGCTGTGTCAGGTTGCGCATCACGCGTCATAACATCCAAGTTTTCATTATACTAATGCTCTAACTAGTCTATTAAATAACCTTTCACAGCGCTATCTATTGTTCACTGCGCTGTCTGTACACATGCTCAGTGGAAAAACATCGTCATTTGAGATCAATAAGCAATGAAATATCACGTAAATCACAAATATCACGTAAATCACCAGATTCTGATCAATGGAGGTAAAAATCAGTTATACCTTAAAATTTCTGTGACAGATAAAATGCACTCCCAAACTGGCTTGTGGAATGACTGTCAATCTTACAAACTGAACTTACCTGCAGAACCGCTCTTGGTCTTGCCTACACCACCAACACATAATAAGACCTCATACAGAAAACTGACAAGATCTAGAGCTGTCCTCTTTCTCTGATAACAAGCTCCTGGAAATAAACTAGAGCATAGAGTATCTAGTAGAGTTTGGAAGAATCCAATAGACATGTCTAGTTGTCGACAAAGAGGTCCAGTTATTTGTTCATCTGTCCCTACTGGTTTGGATTGTTCTTTCTTGAGCTGTCTCAGACATGCCAGACTTCCATCTCGTACCCTCACGAGTACAGTTTTGACAGATTTATAGAATCTGGGACGAAAAATGGTGGAGTCACAGTTGAGATTCTCTGGGATAAAGTTTTTGACAAGTTGTATTTCAGTTTGCGATGGTAACTGTGACTTCTTGGGAGAGATGCATATGAGGCTGAATGCATCACATCGGATGTCATCTTCACAGTGGTATAAGCCGGCATTGATTATCTCCCAATATTGGGACTGAAAAAAACACAGAAAAATATCATGAAAATGAGATGAGCACTGTTTTCATTTCATAAGTTTAATTAATCAAGATGTGACGAAAAAATGATTTGAATTAACTCCAAGTAGATTTTAAGTTACCAGATAAAAATATTACAGCTGGCATTCTATTATTAGCGCACTATAATAGTTTGCATCCCTAAAAAATTCCAATTCAGAAAAAATAGAATGGAATTGCCTGCTTCAAAATTTCAAAATGTCCAAACTTATTAATTCTCACCCAACCAACTTTGTGAGACTTCATTTGCCTGTAAAAGACTTCAGACAAAAGACTTTTACTTCAGACCACCTTTATATTTCTTTAATCTTTGAGCTAAACAACAATGTTGAGATGATTCACCATATCCAAAGGTCACCTTGTAGGATATCACTTTACATCAATGTTTTGTCATCTTCATCATCATCCATCTGCTGTGAAGCAGGCAACTGGAAATTATCAGCACTTGGGCACTTAAATCAACATGGGTCTTCATCCTCTCAGATTTTATCTATACTGTGTAATAGACAATCAATTTTACATTCTTATGACAAATAAGAGGCCTTTATTATTACCTGCAACACCTCTGTCAGTCTTAACATATCAATTAAAATTTCCTCTACATCCATCTCTCATTACATAGAAAAATGTGTGGTCTAATGGTCACAAGTTCCAAACTTTTGTTTGTGAATCTTGGCAAATAGTTTTTTTTCTCTTTTTCTATTACTATACAGGTTGTAACAAAAAAATTATACATTCTTGTTAGCGATATCATTAGGAAAATAAAATCGTTGAATTCACAAACTTTCCCTTATATGAAAGGCTGTTTAATTGGCTACCAGAAGGAGCTTAAATGGTCTCATTTAATGGTCAGGATCAAAAGTTACGACTGTTTAAGTAAAGACCGCTGAAAACCACTTGGGCCGATTTCACCATTATTTAAGCGTAAATTTCAAGATTCAATGAAGATTAATAATGCAGTGAGCATGGTGAGATAAAATGACAAAAAGCACACCTCATGTTCAAGAATGTTTTTATTTTTTCATATA
>JXSR01S001047.1:160790-171827 GCA_000969725.1 Ophiothrix spiculata | reverse complement strand
AAAGTTTTTTTTCTTATTTTTTATTTAGTGAGTCAAGTTTTTTTTTTGCTCACATGTGAGGCAAGTTATTTTTTTTTGCTCACATGGCAAATTCCACCCCCCAGAGAGTCTAATGGTGCGCCCCTTAAAGTAGATCAAAGACGTTTATGTTTTTTTATTAAAAACAAATAAACAATTACGCAATCCAAGCTTAAATAAAAACAAGCGAAAAAGAAATCCTCTTAATATGTTCATCAATCAATGACGTATACACTATAACAAGTAAAACTCTATGCGTAATACATCGTTTCTGAAAAATATTACACTTGAAATACAAGTAGCAGCCGAATGGCAGTTAAACCAGAGATCTGCTTGGTCAACGTATTCTCGTCAAGGGACATTCTGCCGTTGATAAATGATTGCCTTAATATCGTACGTGGAACATATTAAGCGAGGATTGTTAAACACAGTCGTCTTTATATTAAAGTGGTAACGTAATTTCTTTTTTTTTACTCTTTAAAAGCATTAAATATAATATTTCTATTATAACACAAAAATCAAATCATTGTAACATTTTTTACACACATACAAAATAATAAATACATGATTTATAATGCATAAAAATTATAAAAAGACATAATTGAATGAATCACGAATGGAATGATTAAGGTCAGATGTCATTCTTTAAGGGCTTCATACATTTTGTATATTACAAATGAAGCACAATTAATAATAAAATTCAATAATAGATAACTGACTTTAAATCATACATGGAGCTGCTGCTGCACGAGAATTATAATTTGTATTTAATTACATTGGAATTCTTATCATTTTTCGATTAGTTTATATTGAATACACGACACATACTTTTAGAGAGTGTTTTTGTAACATGAAACTATTTTATCTCTATTACTTTTCTTACCAGTTGCTTTACACACTTTATTTCTCACAGTATGTGTTTAAAATAACACGAATATACTTGTACTCATAAAGTGACTGAGACTGTGAAATGAAATATGTCTGAACACTTGCGTCACAACTCTTGTGAATCTTATTTAGAAATGTAACAATAGTTAGGATAAGAAACAGATCAAAGTCTATTACATTTGTTATCTGTGTCTATTTTCAAATATGGGATCTGTAGTTTAAAATATACCAGACTCATTTAATTTCTAAAAAAAGCAAACAAAGATAAAACAAATAAATAAGTAAATAGACAATCAAGTTAGTGAGAAAACAAACAAACAAACATACATAAACACGAACACGCAAATACTCTGCAAACTATATCCCCACATTTACTTTTGAAAGCATCTCTTTGGCACGATTTCCCTTATCAGATGTTTTTAAGATTCTTTTTTTCATCTAACATATCTAACTTTAATAAGTTTACTATTTTTAGATAGAATGATTGTTCAACAAGATGTAAAATGAAATCCGTTAGGCAATTCAATATACGACGTCAAAAGCTTAATCTTGAGTATCACGCACTACTAATACTCAAGAGTAGCATGTTTACGAGCGGTACAATACAATAGAAAGAAAGCAAATCGTTAATTTTAACAAAGTGATACAGAAGATTCTTGATAACGTTACTTAACTGACAATACAATCATTAAAATTGCATATTACATGCATTGACATTTTGTCCTCATATATAGTGCAAATATTACATCAAATTCAGTTTTACATGATGAACCGTATTTTTTAGAATGTTTTGATGTATGTATTTCATATACTTTTTAAATTAAATATACACTTGATGTTTATATGTATCCTTACTATTTGTTGCCAAAAGGGTTTAATTTTGAAAATATTCTAATAACGATTAAAAAAAAGTAAAATAAAAGTAGAAACAACAATAGCGCAACGGAAAACTACAAGATATTCAATAATATTTAAGATAGAAAAGGAAAACAAAGCTTCCATCTCCAGGGAAATCATCTTCTTCCCGATCCACCTAAATAGACTGCAATCAGCATTACTGTTTGGTGAAAGCTTTCATAATTGAAAATTGATAGGCAATAAGATTTACCCCATTACAAGCGTATGTATTAAACTTGATCTGACGTTCATGTCGAGATTCAACATATATATAAAAATCACTTACTCTCTTTCTAAACAAAAAGGAGAAACTGGAGTTTTTATTTTATTTCAGTAAATATATTATATTCTTCTTTTGTGTTATTTACACAGAATATAGTTTAGTGAGCTCAAGTTAAGCGTAATCTAAAATTTGTTCAAACTAAAATAATACATATGGGCCCATATTCATGAAACCCTGCTAACACTCGTTGGCCAACTATTGCATTGTCAAATTTCAGACAGGTGGATTATTGGTTAGATGATATATGAAATATAATTTGAACTTCATTGCATACTTTAGTTTTAAAGTATCGGCATGCTTAGACGCTATGCGTTTACAAAACATGTTATAGTTACCATTTTCTTGTATTTGAAGTAAGGGTCCAATTGGAATGTGTTACTTAGTAATTTTATAGCACACTTTTAAATTCTCATTTTTTTAAAGCGTGATTTTCAGATCTTGACATACTTTACAATTACGTAACATATATGTGGGAAACTTTAAAGAACCAAGGTCAATGGGGCGGATTACAAAGTATGTATGTGTGGGGGGTGGGGGTGTTGACTATACTCTCATTTGGTACTTGTATTCTTATTATGTATTTGAGTTAGTAAACAATGCACACAAAGAACACAATGTTCTTTGTTCTTTACATGCAGACTTGACCTTGTGACATTTAAAACACAAATGCCATTTAAATGTCCGTATTCCTGAGTCTGTTACAACCTTTCTCTCTCGTTTTTGCGAATGTGCTTCCGTATATTATTGTAGTCTATCTATAGGCATTTCAAATTGTGTAGTTTTTAAGTTTTATATACGTACTAAAATCATTTGCCGATATTAAACGAATTCCTAAATAGATCGAGATCAAGAAAACAGTAATTGAATATCAAATAATTGATTCAAGCCTTGCCCATAACATTCGACAGACATTTCTGTATCAGGCTCCGTTTGTATCTCCCAATTGCAAAAATACATTGGATCAAAAATATAGTTTGTTCTTTATTTCTTAGTACGTGTTCGTGTTCCTATTTTATGAACTGAACACTGTTATGTTACTAGAGTCTTCACATCTGTAAAATGAGGAGTACATTATATGTGTGGAAAATATATTTATACCCTTGAAGATGGTATAAAAGCCAATATTAAAATTACTTTACGTGTGTGCTATAAGATTTTATAAAATAAAAAAGTTATTCTATGAGCTCAGAATATGTAAATATGTCGCATTTTATCCTATTTACACACGTCTTAAATAATTTCTGACTTGTCTCAAAGCTTATAAAATATCCTTTTTTTTATCTTGTAATGTTAAATTGCTTTGTCTTTTGAAAATGATAACCATATTTGAATACAAAAAATCACTAAAAGGAAAAAAAAAGTTGAATGTTATATTGAAACCAAAACCGTATCTAAACATATGCTCTTAAAAAGTTTGAAACTGTCAGTATCAGAACAGAATTTAGTTTTTTAAAACTTAACAATCATAATTTATTTAACATGCAATAGGTAACGCATTGTTATATAAATAAACACTTTACAGATTAACTTAGTGGCTATTGTCGCTCTGAAAATATACACTAAAAAGAAATTGAACATCTTGCATAAAAATCCATATTGTTTCTGTCTTTTAACTATAATAGCGAAACGACTGGCTGGTTGAACATACTCATATTTTTCTGAACAAAAACGTTGACTTAAACAAGAAAAACAGAAATGTATCACTTATCATTCACAGTGGTTCTATAATGTATTGTAATGCCTTTTACGGTGAAATTGCAATTTGAATGTCAAGGATAAATATAATGATTTTAAAAAACATTTCTGATACTTCATGCATATTCCTTTTGTTTCTTAAAATCACATGGATTTTAAGATCATTTGCTGACATTAAAACGAATAAAGCATTTATTTTTAATATTATTCTTAGTGTCATTAGATCTGAGATTTTTGTATACAGACGTAGTGAGTTACTGTCTATGACAATGTGTAAAACGTATTATTATATTATTAATCAAATGATGAAAAAAAAAAGAATAGATATGAATATATATCATATTCTCTAAACTTTATAAATGTATAACTTACACAAAAAATGCACACATTTTATACGTTTGTTTTCCTATTTTCAGAGTCGTTCAGACGGTTTCAAATGGAACTCAAATCGTAATTTACGTTGTAACGAGGAGCTTTTGACTTGTTTTAATCTGTTTTGGTAAGTCTTTTACTTTAAGGTACATCTTTACATATATCTAAGGTAATACATTATAAAATATGACTACCTTCCTACAAAACTGCTTAGAGGCAATTTTCAAAAAAAAAAAAGTTTTTGCCCGATTTTTACACACCTCTTGAACATCATCCTGACAAAACAATATTGAAAATAAAAAAAACCTGTAAATTGTTAAAATTCCGATACAATGTTTTTATTTTCTAGTCAAATATTGTTTTCACTTGAACATATTTGAGATTATAATGCCCGTCCATGACAAAACCTTCATGAAACATGGGTAGTCTTTATAATTTGGCATTTGGTACCAACATACAACGAAGACAAAGAAATAAATGGTAATATGATTTAACTACTGGCAACAACTTCCTCCAGGCTTGTAGGATTCCCGAGAATAGGGATAAGTGGGCTGATCTTGTTCATGAAGCTAATGGTGCAAATATAGCTAGGTAGGTTGGTAGGTAGATAGAAAAAAGATAGAGTATACAGATATTGGCTAGTAATGAGGGCAATAGTAAAATTATCAACAATGATTTTGCTACTATATACTCTTTCCTAAGACTGCACCCTGGCGGTCGAAGGAAACAGTATAATATACTCAAGATGACTGAGGGAAAGATTTTTAACGTTTCCAGAAAAAAGGGCCGTCAATGTGTACTGTTTTTATATACAGATTTGATTTGAGTACCAAGTGGTTTGTAATTACACTTCATATTTGTATGCCAAACAATTTTGACTCATTAAAATGAGTTACCTGTATCCCCTTTGAAAATGTTGGTTCCTGCAAGTCATATTTATAGATATTTTTATAAGTTGAAGTTTACTATAACATGTAAAATACTATACAAAGTGTCACCACTTTAATGGGATTTGTGGCTCATTTAATGCATGCCTGTTCAGACTGATTTGTGCATTAATGATTTATAGATAAAGATGCTTCTTAATGTAGAGAATTGTTGATTAATGCGTGTAAAACGTTAATAAAATTGGCTAATCCATTTAGCAAAGAAATTTGACGTCAACCCGCACCGGCTTGGAAAATTGTATTGAGGTTAAAGACAAAATGACTTAGGATAGAAGATTAAAGACATTTACGATGTACTATTAATGAAATGTAAAACTACTTAACCCTGTTTGAAAAAGAGTTATCATACGATATTTGTAAACTTCATGGATATTTGCTTTGTCTGTGCTGAACTCGTAATTTTGAATGAAATATTATGCCTTTTTAATATATTCCTTTTCAGAAATGTTTAACGTCCAAATATCATCATCAACTATTTTTGGTACTAAAATTATATTGTGGAATTAAATAAAACTTACAATTTTTTTGTTCTGATGATTTTAGACGAAAGTGAATCAAAGCCATATATCCCTTAACAAAATACATGCTTTAATAATAATTAGAAAAAAAACCACCTCAATATATAAGGAAATAGGCTCATACGTGATGGTGATAAAATACACAAATGAAGGTTGAAACTTCTGCATCACAAAATTTTACTAACCTCGTTTGGAGGCCTTTCGCACAGATACCATCTGGCGTCGTCAGCAATAAGAGATGCTATGATGACTGAATGTCTCCGGAAACACTGATGATGATGGTGACGTAACTTCTGACCGGAAGTTACCAAATACAGTTACGATGTTAATATTGGATCCCAAACGGGTTCCAGTTCCACCCCCTTGTCTCAATATGTTCATGAATTACTTTTAAGGTTTCTGTCATGCGCAAATAGGCAGTTCATCGGTTTCGCGAGAGACCTATTATTACTTCAACATGTGCAGCCAAATGGCAATCATGCCAAATATCTGCTTGGTTTTTTACATTCTTCCATTTAAATTAGATAACTGACTTTAAATCATACATGGAGCTGCTGCTGCACGAGAATTATAATTTGTATTTAATTACATTGGAATTCTTATCATTTTTCGATTAGAATACTAGTATTCGCAACTGAAGCGTCAACGAATTGCAGAGATAAAGTCAGGTATTGTTTAGTTGCTTATTGAAGATATCATCCCATATAATCACATATTAAAGAGGAAGATTCAATAAGGTCAATTTTACCCTCTTTTACGTGGAGAGTTGCAACCCCCTATATCTTTTCAATAATCCGATGTAATATAAGAATTTTAGTATGATTTTAAAGATAATTTACTAGTCTTTCAAGAAATTAAGAATTTTTACTTAAAACAAATAACTTGCTAAAGCTAGTTAGTCAGTGGTGGAGGCGGGCGAGGTTGTGATGGGTGCAGGGATGGTAACATGAAAAATGTACAGCAATTGTTTGGTCGTATCTTTACAAAAATACATCAACATTTCATAATTTTTATGATTTTAAAGACTATTTATTGCTTATCAAAATCGAGATGGAATTTATGGGACTAGCCTAGATTCCATTTAAACTTATAAACTTATGGAAATGCTCTAAATAAAGCTTAAAAGTGTAGTAATATCCAAAAAAAGTACAAAAAATTGCAATTTTCTCCAATATTCCTCAAAATCATGGAAAACTACTTGTAGCTTATATTACTATAAACATGTTCTACCGATTCATGTAAAAATATGTCGAAAAAAAATTAGTGGGAAGAATCTAGGCCAGTCCCTTTAAGCCCAAATTAAGTGGGTTATTAACATTAATGACAAATTAAAGTTCAATCAATTGATAATTCTACAGATAATTTTTGAAAGCAGGGGCTCGAATAACAAAAATACTATATGAAACTCACATATCATATTCTAAGCGTACTAGGTCTAATGAGCATCACTTAACCAACCAAGTTAACTTGCACACACATGATCACTCTCTACTTAGCTTCTTTGATGCTGTCGTTCGCTCATTCGAAGGATATATTATTAAACAAAGGTTAAAGTTGATAAAGAGATTAGATCATGAACACCAGGTAGATAAAACGCAATCATCAAAGAAATGATCATGCAAATAAAAAGTGAACGGTAGTCATCTGACCTAATAGCACTTATCCGTGGTCGCACACTTATCTGCAAACTGCTTTGCCTTTTTTTAGAAAAACATGCTCCATATAGTTTGCTATTAAAAGTAATAATTTGCATGCTATAACCGGAAAACAGATAGAAAAATATTTTTAAAAGAATAAATTCAGTTCAAATACTACTTCCTACAAAGATTTTAAAACATGACTGTGGCATGTTGTAATTTAATTACCGTGGCGGTTATATTCTTTTAACATGTCAAACGCTTGACATTCAAAGTAAGAATCTTACATTTCATGGATTATTATTGATCTGATGTATGTGAGATCAAATTTAAATTACAATATCAGAAAATGTCATTTCTTTAAATATTATTTGATTTCATTTTTATTTTTACTTTTACACATACTGCCTGTTGGTAAACATTAACACATAATAAAAGTGCAGAATAAAGCAAGGAAGTTCTCGTTTATTTTCCCATTTGATGTCCTCCGCGGCTCCGCCATGGACCATTGTGTGCCTGAAGAGAGAAATTTGATTTAAGTCTAGACGCAGTGTTTATTATAAGCATTGCGTAGATTCTTACGGGATATCCTTACTTGCGGAAAGGCAATATGATCTAGTATATAATAGCTCTCAGGTATTCGTATGTGGAATGTTAAAACATGCAGTACTGAATTAACATCTACGACGACCTTGCGTTCTTTGAAGATTAAAATAGTTACATTTGGTTAAGTGGCTTAGCCAAGATGGCGATTGGTTACAAGGTTAAAAGAGCAGAAAGGAATGGTGTGTATAATTCTTAGGATAACCGATACCATAAATAAATGAAGGTCATTCGACCAACCGATAAATACCTTCAATATAAAAAAAGCTAGGTAGAGCTATGATAGGGAAGGGAAAAAGGACACACGGGAAAGGTTGAAAGAGCAGAAAGGAACAGTGTGTATAATTCTTAGGATAACCAATATCATAAATAAATGAAGGTCATTCGACCCACTGATATATACCTTCAATATAAAAAGGCTAGGTAGAGCTATGATAACATTATCATATTCCTTACTTTGTCACGTTAATCCTCGTATGTTTTTATAATCGCATACTTTTTGCCGACCGGAATTTCTCTTTAGACTTACACTTTGTCTGCAAAATAGCCATAATTTATTGAGCATTAATAGTATCACAGAAGTGACACAAATCTTCAAGTTGTCGGGTTTGCTCTTTGGACGTTTACAGACTTACAGAACAATTCCATTTTTAGCATCTGCCCATAAACAATTTTTTTTTCTTCTAATTCTTAGCATAAAACAACAAAAACGGACAAACGAACAGATCGTACGCCATCGATTGTAATTTGAATTCATTCGCGCAATTCCACTTGAAAAACTTACAAATCTCTCACGCTTTCATAAACTGAATTATTTGATATCAACCTGTAAACTAGTTTTGCTTCACTCCTACTTCGTTATTGGCGCTAGGAAATTTAATAAGAACGTCGACTTATATCCAATCATCGGCAGAATTTCATGCTTGAATATACATGCACACATAGTCACCATTATAAGGCAGGTGTCTGTCGTTATGAGTGGGCTATTATGTCTTGGTACGAATGTCAGTTAAATTTTGGACCATACAAATTTATTACATGTTATCCAACTCTTGAGCTTTGTTAAACTTGTTTCTACTTGATTCGACACACTCAATTTTCTGTTTAATTAATAATTACATCAAATGGCAAAATTATGTTATCTATGGATAAAAGACAGTAATTGAATACCTAAAGCTATATGGGATTTAAAATTCAATATTCAATATTTAATTTCAAGTATCTAGCGAAATCAATGTTTGTCATGCACGAGGCTTTGACGTGTCTGTCTGAAGGGCCATGTCTTTTTTAATGCTAATGATTTAATAAGATCCCAAAAAGATTTTACAAGAAGCACACACAAACTTAAAATGGTAAATAACAACCAAATTTTTCAAAGTTCAACCTCACTTTAGAATTATTTTTCATTTAAATTAGAGGAATTTTGTAAGCAAAATCATTTCCCCGATAACAAAACCTTGATTAATTCTGGGCAATCATGTTGCGCGTTATTTCAAAATGGAGTTGCCAAAGTTTAATTTCCATTGAATTGTGTGTTGATAGAGCTAGGAAAACCAAAAATAATACGGCACACATACCAAGGTTTTGTTTAAGCAACGCTCTGCATGTGTGTGCATTTGGTATAAAAATTCAAAGCTCTCCACTTTTCGACTAGCTAATGGGTGAGTGAAGTGCCTACTTGGATATTTGCCGTCTGTGTCTGCCTCTGTAGAAATGAAGAGGCGACAGGCAAAGGATGGATCCGAAAGAACATTCATTACAATTGCATTACTCTCGTCAAACAAAATTTGCATCTCGTCGAAAAAATGAAAGAGGAATAATTGAATATAAAAGTGTGGGTTTTCTTTTATTTCTGTTTAATTTGGTCTTGTTTCTTATTATTTTTGTTTTTTGAATGGTAACTATAACTAAATTTCATGTAAAAAAATATATATTTCTCTGTGATTTTTGTGTCATGACCCAAAAGATAAATGTTTTACCTCCTAGACGAATTTATCATCAGTAGCTTGCGTTGTCATACGACTATGTAAACCCATTCGTTCCCAACACCTGTTAATTGTACTTTTTACTTCTGAGGCATGTTTAAAATGACATATCGTGCAGGTGTTTTGTACTGAAAGGATAAAAGGAAGCAGAAACATCAAAGTGTTAAGTAAATACAATATTATCATACGTCACCTTAGTTACATTTAGGAATAATTGAATTACTAAAATTTAACAATTATTAATTATATTAAAAAGTCATGGAAGTGACCTAGTATTGGCTTTTGTTTATTCAATTGGAAAATTGTCTGTCTTCAGCTTTAAAAAATAAATAAATAAATCTGCTTTGAAAGGAAAACATTAGATACTGTTAATTGTGAAACTGAAGATCTTAGTTTACCGTATACATTCGAAATGTAATTATTCAGTCAACTTGCCTTTCATGGTATAGGCCGCCGCCTGCTCTATTTCAATTAGCATTAAATTGTTCTTATATTTAAAAATCTTGTGTTAAAGTTTATACCATGTGTTACCCTCGTTTAATACGATAGACATATTGTAAAAACATCATTGACGTTATAATTATACATTTAACAGCAAGACTTTTAGTGATTCTATTGAGAACCACATGAATTAAAAAAATGGAAGAAAAGCGTCGGCAAATGCATTTCATATGAATAAATGGCATTACAAAAACTGTATAGTATTGTCTATTTTTCCTCATCTTCAGATGCATGTTTTTGAATATATGGAATTGTCATTTATCAGAGTGTCAAACTTTCATGCTAATATTTTCTACTACGTTAGCTTTTTATTAATTTATGTTAGTTATTACACACAGTAAGCCCGAATCAGTCAATTTCTGTTCATACTAGGGTCCCTGCATTAACATACATACTATAGTTATAATACAAATCTAGTTTAAAAACACGAAATTCCTGATACAGATTCATAGCAACATTACAACATCATAACGAATCAAAGGAAATTCAATAACACAAACATCAAAAATCTTGTTGTAGTTGTTGTAGTGGACTTTACAATATTAATGTGAGGTTTAAACAAACAATCGACTAAAAGGGTCGTGGATCACATAAACATCCCCTATGTTACGACCCAAAACAAGGATCAAGGTCAGAATTAACCTTTCGGGTTCGAGCTAAAAGCAAAGCAAGAATAAATACACTGTAAGTCAG